>CAUYLG010012728.1:0-74731 GCA_963573385.1 Cacajao melanocephalus | reverse complement strand
TGTCCCAGGCCCCCCTTACACCAACTGGTTTACACTGATTATGTTGGATTGGTTTCATCTGTAATCCTCATACCTGCCCTGGAAGGAAAGTGCCATCAAGATCCACCTTTTATCCCCTTCCACGACCTCATGGAAGCTGCTTTTCTTTCTCCTTTTTCTCTCTCTACCAAAATAAATCACTTTCTGCAAAAACAAACAAACAAAGATCAGCCTTTTACAAACGTCAAAAGCAAGGCACAGAGAAGTTAAGAAACATGTCCCAAGTCACACAGCTCAAAGGTGGAGCTGGGATTTGAGCCTGGGCGGGGTGACACCAAAGCCCACCTGCTCAACCACCCTGAATCTACCCACCAGGCGCCTTCAGAGAATGGGTGCTGATGTGGGCCCCCTCGGCTCTAAGTCTCAGTGGAAAACCATCCTTGGCCATTTGGTGTTTAACTCCCAGATTCCATGCTGTCCTCTGGTGCGTCTGAGATCAGGGATGTGAGACACTTGCTTGGGCCTTGGTTGGGAAGAGGGCGTGTCTGGGACGCATGTACCAGAGTGAGTGGCCTTGGAAGCGTCCCCCAGAAGGAGCTCGATTTATGGCATTTGTGAAGTAGCATCAGCAGGCAGAAGCAGCTTCATAAAGGATAGTTAATATTATTTCTATTCACTAAGATCCATTAACAGGGCGATTCTTGAGTTTGGCTGTGCCACACCTGCATGCTCTTACAGGAGAAGTCTGGAATGGCAGCCCGGTTCAGGATTGCTACAGCTCCCCAGGGATTCCGGCCAGGGCATTTTCAGATGCTCCCTGGGAGCCAGAGCTCAGGCCACGTGGAGCAGAGGGAGCTGTTGTGCAAGGCTTGGGGCAGAACTCCAGCGTCCCCCGCAGGCAGAGAGGAAGAGAGGGCCAGTGTATGGATTGTGAAACCGTTAATGAAACATGCCAGGTTGTGACAATGAGCTTTGCCTGTCTGCACATCTGCTTCCTGCTGTGAAGAACCGAGGGACTGCCTGGACACTTGTGGAAGCTTTCAGAACTCAGTCCTTCACAGAGCAGTGGGGGCGTGTCCATGGCTGCCTTTTCTTCTCTCTCTACACTTCCAGGACGTAGGAACCTGTGAGATCCCCTGGTTGCTTGTGCAATGATCGCCCCCCTCCTGCTCTTTATTCCAGAGATGGGTACCTGAAAGTTCTGGCAACTTGGATGCAGAATCAAAGTGTGGTTCTGTTATTAGTGATGAACCATAAGCCATACCATTTGTCATTATTTATTATTATTATCATTAGAGACAAGGTCTTGCTCTGTTGCCCAGGCTGGAGTACTGTATTAGTCCATTCTCATGCTGCTAATAAGGACATATCCAAGACTGGGTAATTTATAAAGGAAAGAGGTTTAATGGACTCACAGTTCCACAAGGCTGAGGAGGCCTCACGATCATGGCAGAAGGCAAATGAGGAGCAGTCACGTCCTACACGGCAGCCGGCAAGAGAGCTTGTGCAGGGAAAGTCCCATGTATAAAACCATCAGGTCTTATGAGACTTATTCACTACCATGAGCACAATATGGGGAAACTCATACTATTCAATTATCCCCCCATGATTCAATAATCTCCGGGGGATTATTACAATTCAAGGTGAGATTTATGAAGGGACGAAGCCAAACCATATCAAGTACAGTCATGCAATAACTGCTGACTGCAGCTACGAACTCACAGTCTCAAGCAAACCTCCCACCTCAGCCTCTGAAGTATCTGTGACCACAGGTGCACACCACCACACTTGGCTAATTATTAATTTTTTCATGGTGTTGCATGGGCTGTTATTGAGCTCCTGGGCTTAAGCGATGCCCCTTCCTTGGCCTCCCACAGTAGTGGGATTGCAGATGTGGCCACCGCTCCAGCCCCCATTTATTAAATGCATTGAACAAACATTTACGGAACACCTGCCTATTCTAAGTGCAGGGGATAAAAGAGATGGAGCTCCTCGCCTAAAGGAGTCAGTGAAATCCCAGGTGGCACAGACAGAGGGAGTTTGACGACTGAGCAAAAGGAGAGAGTCTTGTGAGAGAGGGATGCCAGGCAGGTGACAGCAAGGGCCTGGGGTGGGGGTGGAAAGGGGGCCTGAGGACTATAGGCCACGCTCACCCATGGGACCTTGATCCAGGATTCCAATAGGAGCTCATCTAATCCCTAAGCCCTAAGTTGACAATCAGCTGCACTGAGCCATGGCTGCCCCTCTGGGATGGGCCGTGGTCCCCCAGTTCATCACAGTCCCCACTTTCCCCATTGCCTCTCCCTCACGCTCTGGCCCCCATGCTCAGGTGGTTTTGCTCCATCTCTGCTGAGGTCTAGGCTGGCCCCTCTGCAAGTTCATAAGCACCACAGTGACCGCACTGGTTAGAGCTCGCCCTGGGTCCCACCCAGTCCATCCTGCAGCCCCATGGGGGAGGGGGAGGGGCTCAGAGGGGACAAGCCACTGGCTGGGAGGCCAAGGGGCCTGGCTGGGCCTTGCTTTATCCAGCATCATCCTGGCTCTTGTGTTTGGGAAGTGTCCCTTGGAAAGAACAGTCTCGGCAGCCAGAACTTCCTTCGTTACTCCCTTGCGAGGGAGGGGGACAGGTGACGGCCAGGCCTGCCTTCTTCCAGACAGTCCTCACAGAGAGAATGGTCTCCCCAAGCCAGGAGTCTTTATGACCCTGGGGCCAGGTCCCTCCTCTGGGGGAGCATAGCACAGGCCCCCAGGCCTACTCAGAAGGCAGACACCTGGGCCAGGGCAGGGGACTGTTCCTTGTTGTCCTCCAAATTCTGGACAGTTAGCTTATGTGGGGAGGCTGCAGGCTCCAAGCCCATCTCCCATCCTCACCCACCCAAGCATCACCCTAGAGACAGAGAGGAGGCCCTGGAAGTGTGGAAGTGCCACCCCATCTCCACCAGCTAGTGCGGCTACCTTGGACTCATGTGTTAAAGGAAACGGTGAGGTCAACCCAGAAACGTAAATCCTTGTCACCAGCTCACACCCCATGACAATTTAGATTTCAGGGTGGGAGAAGCTAAATGACCCTCACTCCAAACCCGCACTAAGCACTTGGCCAGCTTTGCCTGACCTGGAGATTGGGGGAAATGAAAACAAGAGAGGGGGGAAGAGAAAAGGAAAGCGGAGAGAGAGAGAAGGGAGGGAGGGAGGGGAAGGCAGGCTGTGCCTCTCTCTGCACCACCCAGGGGGGATTAAGGCTTTGCATCTGGCCTAGATGGGGGCTCCTAACTCAGCCACTTGGCAGGACCCTAGCAGCTGCAGCCTTGCCTTCCTGAGCAGGGGACAGGACCGCTGCTACCACCCACCGGGGCCTGGGGTCCAAAAGGCAGGTGAGACTAGGCCAGGGTCAGGCAGAGGTTGAGAGGTCAGTGGCCTTCAGCCCCACCCCTCTCACAGACATCACAGCCCCTGATGGAGACTGGCTGCTTGTCCTCGGAGCCAGGCCGGCAGAAGCATTCATGCCACTTCCAGGAACCTCATCTAAGGAGAGAGAAGAGCAGAGAGAGGAAGGGAGGGGAAGAAGGGAAAGGAAAAGGGAAGGGAAGGAGGTTGTGGGTGCAGAATTCCAGAGCCCTTTCAGATAACAAAGGACTATTTAAAATGACCTAAACCGGCAGCTGGGAGGCGAAGCTAAGGGTGCAGCCTGCAGGGTCAGCGGATTTAACCAGCCCTGCGCTAAACCCCTCCAGCCTTCAGCTAACAGCCCTCAGCTAACGGAGGTCCTGTTCCATGTCTTCCACATTGCAGATGGGGAAACAGGAGGGCCGAGGGCCCAGGGCACCAATAGCATCGCCTCTCACGCCGTGGTCAGCAAAGCTGAGAAGCCATTGTGTGCACCTCAGGGTGGTGCCAGCAGCCAACCGTCTGCGCTCTAGACAACCGTCACTTTAAGGCCCCTGGATGGACCAGATGTGCGGCACCCAGGTGGATCAGGAAAGGAACATGTAAACTTGAACCTGGGTGAGCTGTTGGTGGGATTCTAGTGCCCCCTTTTCATTTACAATGTTCTTAAATTAGCTTTGAGCAAAGACAGACTTTGAGAGGCCGAGCTCATTTGATGGGAGAGTTCTTTGCATGGAAGGAAGAGCTTTCCACCTAGATGAGACCGGAGTTTAAAGTGAACCTCATGCCTCATTTGACAGTGAAAAATCTGGCTGCCCTTTGCCACGAAAGACCCTCCTCAAGTAATTTCCCCCTACCCCCACCTCCAGCCAAGTCATCCCAGGGTCGAGCTCAAATGTCAGGCAAGGAAACTTCGATGGGCCAGTGGCCCAGGCAGAGACAGGAGGGAGTGCGAGTATGTGTGTGGGGGGAAGGGGGGTACATTTGCATGCACACTATCCCATTACTCTTACGTAGGGCTGCTAATTTGCAATTTTCAGCAACATTCTTCTTTGCTGGAAGAGCAGCTGGGCTTGCAGGGGCCTCCATGTCCCCTCTGGATTAGCTGTTCTGGGTTCCCTTCTCGGTCCTCCTCAGAACAGTGTGTCTCCCCACGGCTTTCCATGACCCAAAATAGCCAGAGGCAGGCTATTTTTACAGGACTCTGACAGAAGCCAGGCCAGGTGGGTGCTGGCGTTGGAATCCCATATTGTCTTTTATCATCCAGCCCTTGGCCATCAGACTGGGAGGCTGGAGACTTGAGCAGTCCCAGGAATGTTCCCACTGGCGACTGTCTGGGGAGAGTCAGGGTAGCCCATGGCTGGCTATAAAAAGGCAGGTGAGAGCCAGGGTCAGGAAGCCTGCTGAAAGGAAGCAGATCCCTCCAAAGCCCCAGTCTGGGCTGCTCCTCTCCCAGAGCCTAAGGGGCTCATTTCCCTAACATTTGCCTGGCAGTTGCCTGGGGTCCTTAGTCAAAGTGCATGCAAATTCAAGTTCTGTACCTTAAGGTTAACCCTTGATAAGCACTGTCCCTGACAGCCCTTAACATATGCCCTGACTAGAGGGGAGCTGATGTTCTTTCATCCTGCAGACACACACTAAGCACTTACTGTGTGCAAGCAGTGCGTTTGGGGCTTGGTTACCAGGGTGACCCAGACAGCCTGGGTCCCACGGGGCTTAGGCGCTAACGGGGAAGATGGCCATACAGAAAAATTACGTCTAATATAACTAAGTGCTAAGGATGAAATTGAAATCAGGATCACGCAAGAATGTTCTTTGCAGCTTATTTATAGTAGCCCAAACTAGAAACAATCCAAATGCTCATCAATAGGCTTTGGAGAAACAAAAAATGATGCAGCAGATCATGGAATATTCTAGATGGATGAGAACAGATGAGGCACCCAGCCACAGCGATGCATCCACACACACGGTGTGAGCAAAAGAAGCCAGACCAGGAGAACACATTGCGCCTCTCCACATCCAGACCAACCCAGAGCAGGAAAGTCGCCATGTGCAGTTCAGAAAAGGATCGTGGTCGCCCTCGAGTGTGGGAGTGGTGACCCGTAGGCACAATGGGGCTCCTGGGGTCATGCTCCATTTCTTGATCTGGGTGCTGGTTACCCAGGCGTGTTCACTTTGTGAAAATTCACTCATCTGGTTTCTTAAATGTTGTACACTTTTCTGTATGTATATTTCACAATAAAAAGTGTTTATAAAATACTAAAGCAGGGAAGAGGAGATGGAAGAGGGTGGTCCAGAATTAGAGTTGAGATAAAATACACAATGCCCAGTTCAATATGAATTTAAAATAACCAGCGATTCATTTTTTTGTATAAGTATGCCCGAATATTGCCAGGCTGCCAATGTTGCTAGGAGCCGCTGCCCCAGGAATGTGGGCCACATCCCAGGAATCAGGCTTCCCAAGGTTTACCAACAGCACTGAAGATGCCCGCTGGACACGCAGATCCCTGGCGGGATGGCAGATGGGCTGGGCTGGGATACAGCCTGAGATATGAATCCCAGGGCTCCACAAGCCTGCTGGGCAGCCTGGCTCTGCACGGAGAGCTGGAAGTTGGTGCCAAGGAGCAGGGAAGCACCAGGAAGCTGCCCACAGGGACATCCTGTGTTCGCTGGAAACAAAATGAGAACACCGCACAACAGAGCTGGAACAGTGTCATTGGAACCTCGTGGACAATGGCCACAACGTCCTTTCTGAGTGCTCAGCGAATGTTGTGCAGCTCTATTACAATGAGCAGCAGCATTTATTGAATGCCTACTGTGTGCCGGGGCTGACCTACGTGATCCTAGCACTTCACGCAGAGTAGCTGCTTCGTAAAACATTGATCCAAGGACCTGCTTGATTCTCACAGCAACCCTCCGAGGGGTCTGTCATGGCGTCATGGCCCCTCCGCCTACCGTTTGGGTGGTGGCTCTGGAACCCTCCCCTCTTTAAGCTTCTGTTTCCATCTCTGCAAAGCAGAGATCATAACAGTGACAAGCTAGGCATTTGCACAGTTTTCCAGCCTCAGCCCTACTCACATTTGGACTGGATCATTCTTTGCTACGGGGAGAGCTGTCTCATGCCTTGTGGGGGATTTGGCAGCATTCCTGGTCTATACCCACTAGATGCCAGCAACACCCCCAACCTGGGTTTGTTCCTTTTTTCTTCAGACAGGGTCTCTCTCCCTCTGTCACCCAAGCTAGAGTGCAGTGACACAGTCATAGCTCACTGCAGCCTCACTCTCTTGGGCTCAAAGGATCCTCCCGCCTTAGCCTCCTGAGTAGCTGCTACTACAGGGACACACCACCACATTCGGCTAATTTTTATTTTACATTTTTGTAGAGACGTGTTCTCATATTGCCCAGGCCGGTCTCAAACTCCAGGGCTCAACCGATCCTCCCACTTTGGCCTCCCAAAAAGTTGAGATTATAAGCATAAGCCACTGCACCCAGCCCCACCCCAGGACTGACAACCAAAAATGTCTCCAGACATTGCCAGTCATTCCCTGGTGAGCAGAGTCACAGGTTGAGAGCCACTGAGCTGTTATTTGGCATTAAATGAGTTTTAGCAGCACAATCCAAAGCCAAAATCCAAACCAGCACCTAACAATCACCATCCAGCTGAACACTCAAAACGTGCCGGAACTAGGATGTGAACACAGGTCCCATCTCCTGGCAAAGCCTGAGCCATGCCAACGCTTCTCACACCTGACTGTGCTAGAGAATGCCAGGGAATCTTAGAAGTGCGGATCCTGCCTTCTTTGTCCAGTCTGTCATTGACTGGCATTTGGGTTGGTTCCAGGTCTTTGCTATTGTAAACAGCGCTGCAACAAACATACGTGTGCATGTGTCTTTATAAAGAAAATGTGGCACATATACACCATGGAATACTATGCAGCCATAAACAATCACAAGTTGGTGTCCTTTGTAGAGACATAGATGAATCTAGAAACCATCGTTCTCAGCAAACTGACACAAGAACAGAAAACCAAACACCACATGCCTTCACGCATAGGCGGGTGACGAACAATAAGAACACTTGGGTACAGGGAAGGGAACAACACTCACTGCGGTAGGTTGGGGGGTTGGGGGAGGGACAGTGGTGGGCGGGGAGGATGGGGAGGGATAACACCAGGAGAAATGCCAGATGTAGGCGACGGGGAGGGATGGGGACAGCAAACCACCATGGCATGTATGTACCTACGCAACAATCCTGCAGGATGCAGGATGTGCACATGTACCCCAGAGCCCAAATACAATTAAAAAAAAAAGTGCGGATCCTGACCCATAGGGTCGGTGTGGACCAGAAACGCCGCCGTGGTACCAAGTGTTCAACCGCTGCACTCCAAGGCCCCCGCCTGGAGCAGCGTGAGTCTGAGGCACTATGCCTTATGATCCAGGGTAGGGGATAAAAAGGACAGACACAACAGGTGTTTATCTCCTCTTTCCTCTTTTTTCTCATGCTTGAAAGTTTTCATAGTAAAAATGTGGGGTGCAGGTGGTGGGGAAAGAGCGCATACCTGGAACCTTCTATATGAAAACTCAAATGGTTAAACGACAGCTGGCAGGCTGGTCATCTGTGTTTGTAAATAATGTTTTATTGAAGCCAGGGAGAGGAAGTGAGGCAAGGTAGTGCAAGGGCAGGGTTGCAGCCTGGCTTTATTTGAACATTTTGATATTTTGTACATCATGGATTTTTTGCATCGATTTTGCATGAAAATGGTATTTATCTTAATGACTCAGCTTTCTGTGCCGGAGGGAAAGTCCTCATTCACCTTATGTCGCCCCTGCCCTGCTTGAAGACTCTAGAAAGGCTCTAGAAAAGACTCCAGAAAGAAACCCAGGCTCTGAATAACCACTGCACTGGGTCAGAACCGCACTGCTGCCCCTTGCTGGCTGCATGCCTTTGGGCAGAAGTGTTCTGGGGACCTCAGTTTTTCCCCATGAAATGGGCCAGTCACATGCACACCACCACCTGGCAGGGATATTGTGAGGATTAAATAATACACACAGAAGCATCTTGGGGGTCTTAAAAAATACTTGTTATTGGTCGGGCACTGTGGCTTATGCCTGTAATACCTGCACTTTGGGAGGCTGAGGCAGGCAGATCACAAGGTCAGGAGTTCGAGACTAGCCTGGCTAACATGGTGAAATCCTGTCTTTACTAAAAATACAAAAATTAGCCAGGCATGGTGGCACATGCCTGTAGTCCCAGCTCCTTGGGAGGCTGAGTCAGGAGAATCGCTTGAACCTGGTAGGTGGAGGTTGCAGTGAGCTGAGACTGGGTCACTGCACTCCAGCCTAAGACTCCATCTCAAAAAAAAAAAAAAAAAGGCCAGGTTCGGTGGCTCATGCCTATAATCCCAGCACTTTGGGAGGCTGAGGCAGGTGTATCACGAGGTCAAGAGATCAAGACCATCCTGGCCAACATGGTGAAACCCCGTTTCTACTTAAAAATGCAAAAATTAGCTGGGTGTGGTGGCGTGCTCCAGCTACTCAGAAGGCTGAGGCAGGAGAATTGCTTGAACCCAGGAGGTGGAGGTTGCAGTGAGCTGAGATCGCGCCACTGCACTCCAGCCTGGCGCCTGATGACAGAGCAAGACTTTGTCTCAAAAAAAAAAAAGTACTTGTTATTGTCAGCAGGGAAGCAAAGGCACGTTCAAATCAATGCCATGGAAGCCGCGAAGATGCAGGAAAATCTGCCAGGCACTGGGCTGGGTCATTGAAGGTGAGTCCTGAACTGGGTTTGAGGAATGAGAGGATCAGGATGAGCTGGGAAATCCAGGAAGATGTTCAGGCAGAGTTCTTCAGAGCGAAAGCCTTCGGGGATGGGATTACTGAGGCAGACAGGACCCAGGCGATGGTGCTCAGTGAGACAGCTGGGAAGCTCCCCAGCCTTGGCCAGTATGGAGACCCTCATTAGCCAATGAGCAGCTGCCATCCATTATTCTCACCTGGCCAGGTGGGGCAGGGAAGTCCTTGTCTGGCCTGGGTAGCAGCAGGGGACCAGTCAGTCATGCCAGCAACACCCTTCCTGCGTCCACACCCCAAGCAAGCAAAGAAGGACTGCTGGAACACAATTCTCATGGCAACCCTGTGCCATTTAGGAGATGGGAAAGTGGGCTTTGGAGGATCTGGGCCAAGAGGGAAAGAGATCCATACTGTGGGGGCCTGGGCACAAGGACCCAATGAAAAGATACAGCAGAGGACTTGGCCGTGGGCGCTGGAGAGCTAAGGAGCCGAGTGTGGCCAGCCCGGGACACTTCAGCCTCTGCGGCCTACTCTTTAGAACCCAAAGGATGCTCACAGGGGCTGGGAGGCAGCAGGAAGGAATCGGGCTCTGCCAAGTTGCTCTCTGGATTGGAAAGTGCCAGATTCTTCCAGGAGGGTTAGTGTCTGGTCTGGGCGATTTCACCTCAAACTATGCCAATGGTAGTCCTAGGAGGTGTCCCCTGTAGTACGGCAAGTGAGCCAGAGCTGGTGCATGCGAGGCTGCCTTCCCTTCATGTCCGGAGTGATGGATTGCACAGTTTCAGCAGGAGCTAGGGAACAGCACCGACACACAGTGCTCCATCGAATGTCAGCATCGTCTCGCTTGCACCTCCCAACAGCCCTATGCTGTCAGTACCATCATTATCCCCTTCTGCAGATGAACAGAGTGAGGCCTAGAGAGGTGATGAGGCTTGGAGAGGCGGCGTGGCTTGGAGAGGCGGCGTGGCTTGCTCGCTCAAGGTCAGTGGCTGGCTCAAGGTCAATGCCTAGCACTCAGTGGAGCGAGCTTCACAGCAACTCTGTCACCTTCAGAATACGTTCTTAACCCTGGTCTCTTCCCCACTAGCATCTCCCCTGAGGACTCACTTTTAGCCAAATTCCCCCCAAAAGACGCAAAACATTCTTTTGTACCCTCTGGTTTCTCCTGCCTGTGTGAACTGGAGGCTGTGCCTAGTAAGTCCCCAGGACTTAGTTCCCAGGACACACACCAAAGTGCCTGCCAGCCTCCCCCGCTTCAGCCTGATGGCTTTCTTTTTTTCTTTCCTTCTTCCTTCCTTCCCTCCCTCCCTCCTTGCGTCTGTCTTTCTGGCTGTCTTTCTGGCTTTCTTTCTTTCTTCTTTTGAGTCTTGCACTGTCTCCCAGACTGGAGTGCAGTGGCACAGTGTCTATACACTGCAACCTCCGCCTCCCATGTTCAAATGATTATCTTGCTTCAGTCTCCCAAGTAGCTGGGATTACAGGCACCTGCCACCACGCCTGGCTAATTTTTTGTGTTTTTAGTAGAGATGGGGTTTCACTGTGTTGGCCAGGTTGGTCTTGAACTCCTGACCTCATGATCCACCCACTTCAGCCTCCCAAAATGCTGGGATTACAAGCATGAGCCCATGCCCAGCTGAGCCTGATGGTTTCCTAAACACCCAGTGAGGGACGTACAACCTCCAGGAAATCAGGCAGCGGCGTGGTTCAATATTTGTGACGAGGTCTGATTTCAGCAAGGAAATTGGCAAAGGCAGCTTGCAGGATGTCAGAAAAGTTTCCTCAAAGATCATGTAGCAAGGGAGGTAGCGACAGGGGTGCTACACCTGCCGAGGACAGGCCTGAAGGAAGGTGGTCGGCAGAGCCGGAGGACCCTGAGTGCAGGAGGATGTTAACATCGTAGTGTCGATGGTCATGGGGAGTTTGCACACAGCCCGGCAGTGCTATGCCCAGCTGAGACGGGATGTGCCTTTCAGTTGAAGGACAGGTGGAATAGCAATAATAATAATAATAATAGCAATTTATGGTGCCTGTATTAGCTTCCTGTGTCTACCGTAACAAATCACCACAAAATGGGTTGCTTGAAACGTACTCTCTTACAGTTCTGAAGGTCAGGAGTCCACAGTGAAGTTGTGGACGGAGTCACACTCCCTCCAGAGGCACTAGGGGATGATCCTTCCTGGGCTCTGCCAGCTTCTGGGGACTCCAAGTGTCCCTGGCTTGTGACTCCAGTGCTCCCATCTCTGCCTGAGACTTCACGTGGACTTCTCCTGTGTCTCCCCTTCTCCTTTCTCCTAAGGACACCTGTCATTGGACTGGGGGCCCACATTAATCCAGGGGGACTTCATCTTGAGATCCTAAACTACATTTGCAAAGACACTTTTCCCAAATAAGGTCACATTCACAGGTTCCAAGGGACCATCCCATAACCAATCCCCATCACCCTCCCTCAGAGTTAACCACAGGGGTCCCTTGGGGTGGGGACCGCCATGACTCTGAGATTGAGTGAGACGGATCGCAGGCTAATGTGGCATTAACATCTTAACACATATGATGGTGAGACACATGCACACATCCCATAAGAAATATGCAGTATCATTGACATTTCCAGAATTTCCTAAAAGTAAAAACAAGGCTATGTGGGTATCACGTACCCTCTACTGATACCATGTGACAGAAACCCATCATCCTGGTCTAACCATGATGGAAACATCAGACATACTCGGATTGGAGGGCATTTCCCAAAACATCTGAGCTGTGCTCCCCAAAACGGTCAAGTTCATCAAAAGCAAGGAATGGTAAGAAACTGTCACAGACCAGAGCAGCCTAAGGGGACGAGACGACTGAATGGGACGTGGCGTCCTGGACGGGCTCCTGGAACAGGAACAAGACGTCAGGGAAAAGCTGGCCAACGCCAGCTAAGTCCGGAATTGAGTGAGTCGTAATGTAGCAATGTTGGTTTCTTAGCCTGGACAAATGTACCCTGGTCATCGAGTAGGAGGATAACATTACGGGAAATTCAAGCTGAGTGAGGCACAGACGAGGATTCTCTTTACTGCCTTCCGACTCTTCTTCAAAGTTCAAGGCCAACCCTGAAGTGCTCAAGGAGCCCCAGGGCGCTCAGAGGTAGCTAAGTGTAGAAAGCAAAAAATGCAAACTTCCTTTCCGGCTTCTTCCCCGAATCCCACTTCTCTGTAACGAAAATGTGGTGTGTGTTTTTTCCTCACCTTTGGGGAGTTCTTTGAAAGGTTGTTCCGGTGTTGGAAGATGTGTCCTTTGGAAGGAGCCCCAGATTGAGGGATCTCTGCAAAGATCCCAGCTTGGTTCTATTTCAAGAAACAGAGAAACCGCAGGGTCTGAGCTTCCGCGGGTGCAGGCCCTGTGACCCCTCACACCACCCCATCAGGCAAGCACCATCAGTAGCCCCACTTTCAAGAGGAGGACGCCAAGGCCAGGGTCACAGCCAGAGCAGAGCTAGGATTTGGGCCAGGACTCTCCCCTCCACGGGTGAAAACCCTTCCTCTCTCGCCCTCTCGTGCCTCCCTCTCTTCTATCCCAAAGGTCAAGTGCAGTCAGTCCTCACTTACCATCTTTGACAGGTTCTTGGAAACTTGGACTTTAAGTGACAGATTGGACTCAAGGCCATTTGGGTCTCAGGCCTCAGCCAGGCACTTAATTGGTGTCCTCCTCTTTCCGGCCCAGGAAGTGGCTTTAAAAAGCTCCCTTAGAACCCAGCCCTGGGAACCCTGGCACAGTCAATCCCTCCATCTGCAGGGAGGCCAGGAGGGGATGTATGCCAAGGCCCAGGCCAGCTCCTGGCACTAACCACACGTGGCCCCCACCGAGGGGTCCCTGAGGATGGCCACCCTCCCGTCCCAGGCACTCTGGGGGCTTACGCTGTCTGGGGAGGGGAGGAGGATGTGGACACAGCACACCCCGTCCTCTCCCTGCCTCCTCAGGAGAAACTGCTGCCCTTTGTGGACTAGGAGGTTCTGGGTTCTGCTGCCTGGTTCAGGACCGACTCGGAACCAGAAGGAATGAACTGCTCCCAGCAGCCATGACAAGGGGCATCACTCAGGAGAAAACAGACATTCCCAAATGGTTGGTAAGAAGCCCGTGGTGCGGGCAGCTCAGGGCCACGACCAGCTGTGTAATGTGCAGGGCCCAGTGCCAAACGAAAAAAGGCCCCTGTTCAAGGGTATTAACAATTTGGAGACAGGGGCCAGCAGGGCATTAAATCAATCCTGAGGTCCTCTGGAGCCTGGGGTCCTTTGGCACAGGGGTCCTTCCGGAGTGCAGGTGTCTATATCACCACCCGAGTCACATGCCCACAAAGCCAGCCTCGCTCAGGGATCGCTTGGCTTTCAGACAGTGCAACCCAGAGACGGCTTTCAACAGATGCCTTCACCCCAGAAGCCTGGCTCCTCTGGCCTCTCCCGGGGTTCCCCTTTGGTCAAAGTGCAAATCAATCAAGAGGTCAGAATGACCAACCCCATTATCAAGAAGGGCAGTGGGAGGGGCTCTGGGAAAAGTCATGCTGTCACCAGGCAGCTACAGGAGATAAAGCAGCCAGTGGCCTGCGGCCAGCACACTGTCAGCTGCTCCCCAGGGCACTTCCCTGCATCCCACAGCCCCAGAAGAGAACCAGCTCCCAGGCAGGCCATGTCCACTCTGCTCTGGGCAGCAGCTGGGCACTTTGTGCCATCTACACGCCCATTAACCACGCTGCAGGATGGAGCCCAGCAGTGGAAGGACCCTGCAGTTCAGGGGACATTCCCAGGGCAGCCCTGGGACATCTCTGGCCCATGGAGGCCAGGAGGACAGGCCCCAGGCCCACAGACTCAGGGATGCACACTGGGGAAGACTCCTGCCCGATTACACCAGGGGACCCATGTGACGCCTTCACATGGGGCACACAGGGGAGAGGGAGGTGGCAGGTCTCCCCAGCACAAAGCAAAGGGACCCTGGTGATAGCAGGGAGGCAGCCAGGGCTGGTGGTGGGCAGGCAGGTGGCAGGAGGGAGCCTAGGGCAGGGTTTAACTCCTCACCTCACACCAAGCCGGACCCCATCACAGGGCGTCCAGACTGCAGAGCGATTACAGAGGGGCCCCACCCCGAATAAAGTACACCCACACCATGCAGAAGCTCTCCTAGCAGTCCCGGTGCCCACCCGATGCTGCTCCACGGGTGGAACAGCTGCTGACACGCAGCAACGGCGGTGTCTGAACCCAGGTTCACGTCCCGCTGAGGTTCATCCGTCTGACGTGATGGCTTTGGGCTCCTCCCGGCCAGGCCAGCAGGGTTGCGAGTGTCTCCCTCACCTCAGAGCCAGGACAGCAGGGGCCGGGAGAAGTGCCTGGAGTAAAAAGGACACCCCAGGGAGGGCAGGAGGCATTACCTGACTCCATTTTTCTAAGTCAAATGAAACTTGATTTCGCGCAGGGAAGTGCTGGGCAGCCCCACAGTCCCTGAACGCTGAGTGCCGCCTTGCTGTAACGCTCTGCTGCCTCGAAATCCTCCATCGTTTTGAACCAGAGGCTCCACATTTTCATTCTGCACTGGGCCTTACAAATCACACAGCCAGTCCTGCCCCACCACCCCCAGGTAATGTAGAGACTCAGGGTCCTGCCCTAGGTAGAACATTCCAGTGTTGTCTGGTCTTCAGTCCATACTGGCCACCTTTAAGTGCTCGCTGTCAGAGGCTGGTGACCCCCAGACAGGGCGGATCTGCAGTCTCTGACTGAGCTGAGGCCGGAGAACTTGACAATACCTGGAGTCCCTGAGACTGGGGGAGGCCGGTGTCCCTGGGAGGCAGTGCCCAGGGAAGACGGTCTCTGCAGGCAGACACCTCTCCTCCGCTTCCCAGTCTTGGGAAGTCTCCCTCTTCCCCTGGGATCATTGCATTCCTGCTGTCCCTCCCTCTACTCACCCACCCCGGGGAGCAGCTACTAACTCCCTCCCCCACAGCCCCACTGGCTTCATAATCCCCTCAGGTGCCCCTGGATGGTGTGGGATGGGAGATGCTTAGGTTCTTGCACCATCCACTTTCTCACCACGTGGGGAGACAACTGTTGTTTCTGCCACACTCCCCACCCCCAGTCTGCACTGCCACACTTTTTGGGAACAGCACTCGGGGTTTTCTGAGAGGACCCCGTACCACAGCTTGAATCCCTGCAGTCCGGGCAGGGAAAACCCCACTCTCAAAGCCCAGGCGACCTTGTGACTCAGTCCTGGCCAGTCAGGTTATTTCATCCCGCAGGCCTCACTGATTGGCTTAGGGATGGGAACATGACTCACATCAGTCCAACAGGAGTTAATTCTGTGCCACTGTTGGGAAGAAAGAATCTGACTTTCTATAGGAAGGGGAGGTGGGAGGAGGTAAGCCCTGGGCTGCCAGGGGCTTACTAAAAAAGATGGCAGAGTCAGAGATAGAGAAAAATCAAGTCCTGATGACAGCATTTGAGCCCTTGGATCCACCTGTGCCTGAAGCCAGCCAGGGCCTAGATCATTTCAGTTACATACAAACCATTTTTCTTAAGCCAGTTGAGTCTAGTGTTGTATCACTCATGACAGAAAGAGCCCTTAGCGTATGCTATCTCCCAGTATGCAAAGGTTATAGCCACACAGGAGCTGAATCCACACTTGATTACCAAACACAGCGCCCAAGGCTTGGAGAAATTCCCAAAGCCGGCTGAGGGAAGGCTTTGGAACGGAGCCCACCCCTCTTGCTGACTTTTCTTTCTGAGGCAGCGTGGCTGGGAATCCTTCCAGAGAGAGCCCTGGTCTTCCCTCACAGCACAGAAAAACCCCCGTCCCTTGTGGGAGGCAGAATTCTAAGATGGTGCAGAATCCTGGCCCCTGATGTAGACTCCCTATATAACCCTCTTCCCTGCAGTGTGGGCAGGACTGTAGATATGGTGGCATATCACGCCATGAGAAAATTACTACTTAGTTGACTTGGGGTTCCTCAAAAGGGAGGTGGTCTGGGTGGGTGTGGCTTAAGCAGATGAGCTCTTAAAAGGAACTGAGCCTTTCTTGAAGTCACAGATTGGAAGTGAGAAAGGGCCCCAGGAGGGATCATGTGGTAAGGACCTGTAAGTGGTCTCTAGAAAGTGACAGCAGTCCCAGCTAACAGCTGGCCAGAAAACAGGGACCTCAGTCCTATAGCTGCAGGGAAAAGAATCCTGCCATCAACCAGAGAGAGCTTGAAAGCGGATTTTTTTCCAATTGAGCCTCCAGATGAGAATGCAGCCCAACCACCACCTTAACGGCAGCCTTGTCAGGTGCTGGGCGGAGGACCCAGCTAGAACGTGCCAGACTCGTGATCCATTAAAACAGATCATGAATGGGTGTTGTGGAAGCCACTAGGTTTGTGATAATTTGTTACACATCATAGAAACCAACATACCTCTCACCGCCAGAACCTAGGAGAGCCTGTCGGCCAGGGTCAGAGGACAGATTGGCCCACTAAACAGCATGGTGCAGTGGTGAGCTCTCAGCTTCTACAGGCAGGCCTCCTGGGCTCCCATGCTCATCTGACTGCTTGCTAGCCTCAGTTTCCTCATTTGCAAGATGAGATCTGAAAGGGCACTTCCCTCATGGGGTGGTCAGGGTGGTTCCCATGGAGCACTCACACCGAGTCACTGTTATTTGTTGTTGTTGACGCTGTTGTCATGGTTCTAGCAAGAATTTTTGGTGCTCAGGGTTGAGTATGCCATATGCCTGGGTTGGATCTCACTCCTCCACTCACCAGCTGTAACCACGGGCATCCCCTTCATCACGGTGAGCTTTGATTTCCTCCCTGGAAAATCCGAGAATGAAGGATGCATTCTCAGGGAACTCGCTGAGTGGAGTCTGAGCACAGCACTGTGTGCTGAGCTCGACAACTAGCTCAGTCACTGAACCGAGCTGGGTCTATTGCCCACATGCAGCAGAAAGCCAAACACCAAGGCACTGAGTTTTTGCAGCGAGAAAGGTTTATTGTGAGTTCAATGGCAAAGAGACGGGAGGAAACACTCAAATCTGTCTCCCAGCTGAAGGCAAGGTCAGGTTTTATAAGCATAGGGTAATATCTGATTGGCTCTTCCCATCAGGTGATGCCAGGAGGTGTGATCTGATTAGATCCTGCCGTTGGGTGAGGCCAGGGCTCAATCTGATTGGATCCTGGATCATGCAGTGTCTACTTCTTAATTTAGTCCCTGCTTCCTGGCCCTAGCACTTAGGTTCCGTCCCTGGCTGCATGCTTGATGTATCTGGGCATGCCCAGGTTATGTGACCCTGAACCTGGAGGTCCATAGCAACTGAAAACAACTCATAACTTCGTTACATAAAAGTTGAATCAGATTGGTCTGGTGCAGTTATAGGGTTGCAGTCCCAGGACTCAATCTCAGGACTTCTGGTTCAAGGAGCTGCCCGCTCCCTGGAATGTGGCTGGCTAGAATGCAAGGCACCCTGGAAGCCTCAGTGCTGTAGAGAATCATGAGAGATGAGAAACGGTCTTCCACAAGAAATATTGAACTTCAACCCCATGGAGCATCTGCATGGAGCACGCAGGGACAGAAAGCTTCCATCTGAAAGCTCCATGCATTTTTTCCTTTCTTTCTTTTTTTGACACAAAGTCTCACTCTGTCACCCAAGCTGGAGTGCAGTGGCACGATCTTGGCTCACTGCAACCTCCGCCTCCTGGGTTCAAGCGATTCTCCTACCTCGGCCTCCAGAATAGCTAGGACTACAGGCACCCGCCACCATGCCCGGCTAATTTTTGTATTTTTACTAGGGGTGGGGTTCCACCATGTTGGCCAGGCTGATCTCGAACTCCTGACCTCAGAATTCGCCCACCTCATTCTCCCAAAGTGCTAAAATTACAGGCGTGAGCCACTGCGACCGGCCTCCTTTCTAGAACAAAGGGCGAACTCCGCAAACCCATCCACTCTTCCCAGTTGACAAAAAGCACCTTTACCTGCATTGACCTCAGCCTCGATGAGAACCTCCCACTGTGACCCTGGCTGAGTTGGAAATGGGGTCCCCGAGAGAGAGTCCCTCACCCAGGTCGCACACATGAAAGGTGGCGAGGTCTCCCAGACTCCACAGACCATGCACATGGCCCCTCTTATAGCCATATTTCCTATATTCTAGTGAGTAAAGAAAATCAGTCAAGAGTAAGAAAGGGCTGGCCATCATGGCTCCCACCTGTAATCTCAGTGCTTTTAGAGACCAAGGCAGGAGGATCACACGAGACCAGGAGTTCAAGACCAGCCTGGGCAACAGAGTGAGACCCTCCCATCTGTACAAAAATAATAATAACAACAACAAAGGAGTCCAAGTATGTCAGATGGGGATGCAAACGATGGGGAGAAGTCAAGTGTTTATGGGGGAGAATTAAGTTTATGAGTGGTGGGAGGGGTGGGCAGCGTACACCTCCCTGAAAAGAGAACACTGGAACAAAGACCTAGAGGGCGAGGTACGAGCCATGAAGCCACCTGGAGAAGAACATTCCAGGCCGTGCAAAGGCCCTGGGGCTGAAGTGTGCCCAGCTGCCTGGGCAGCAGCAAGGAGGTGGCAGACATGGCCGGCCTGGTCGCTCTGCCCCAAGGGCCGTCAGCACCGCACCCTGCTATCATCTCATCGTCTGCATTATATTCTCAGGGTTTCTTAAATCCCTGAGAGAGTTTTGATTGGCTCAGGTCATCTCTTGGTGCCAATGACTGGCTACCCCTAGGTCAGATGCCCACCCATGGTTCAATACCTGCACCACAGGGGTGGAATTAAGTCTCCCTACATGTGGCCACCCTGAGCGAGCTACCCCTTCCACAGTCAGTGTGGATGTGGTGGCAGCGACTGAGGTGTCCAGTGGCCCAACTGGCTGCTTTATTTTCTTTATCAGATGCTGTGACCTCTCTCAAATAGCTGTGCCACCATCAGGAATATCCCCTGACCCCAGGGCACTAAAAAAAACCTTCCCCTCCAGCCAGGCCCATCCTCCACCAGCGGATGTTAGTGACCAGCTATTGTGAGCCACACTCTGTCATAGGGGCTGGGGGCAAAATGGCAGGCAAGGTCCCCGTATCTTAGCGATAGAGACATAAATTGACAAATAACTGCAGAAATAATTATTTAAATAGATTCTGATGTGTTCAATGATGGGAAAGCATTGGAATTATGAGAACTTATAACAGGGGACAAGCCCAAGCTTCAGGGTCAGGGGGAAGAGCAATCAAGGAAGGCTTCCTGGAGAAGGTGACAATGAAGCTGAGGACTGAATGGTGAATCCAAGCCAGCCAGAGAGGAATGGGGGAAGAAAACAGGATTCCTAGAAGAAGGAAAGAATGCATTCAAAGGCCACCAAGGTTGGAAGGAACTCAACATGTTTGAGACAACCCAAGAAAGCCGGTATGTGGCCACGGTGGCCAAGGTGCCATGGATTTTCTTTTTTTTTCTGAGATGAAGTCTCACTCTGTTGCCCAGGCGGCAGTGCAGCGGCACGATCTCAGCTCACTGCAACCTCTGCCTCCCAGGTTCAAGCACTTCTCTTGTCTCAGCCTCCTGAGTAGCTGGGACTACAGGCGTGCACCACCATGCCCAGCTAATTTTTGTATTTTTAGTAGAGATGGGGTTTCACCGTGTTGGTCAGGCTAGTCTCGAACTCCTGACCTCAGGTGATGCACTCGCCTTGGCCTCCCGAAGTGCTGGATTACAGGCATGAGCCACCGCACCCAGCCCCTTGTTATCTGATTTCTAATGCCCATTCAAGTCGGGGCCCAGCAACCCTGGTGAGCTGAGAGTACAAATTTGAGTGTCAGACGGCTGTCCTGCCCACTGCATGTGCACACAATGTCTCTCGCTACCAGGGGTTCCAAGGGCCCTGCCTGCAGTGAGGAGATCCAAGAGGCAAGCACAGCCCCGCACGACCCCACTCCCAGGAGGAGGAGGCTCATCAGAATCAATGGCAGGGGCCACTCACGCCTGTCCTTTCCGGAGGCACTGAACTACTTCTGTGTCACAGCCATCCTAGAGTCGCTGGGTCCTACGCACGAACCCAGCTTTCATCACGGGTGCTCATGCAGGCTGCACGCCCGCCGGCCCTGGGGAGCTCTTTCCCCCTCCTCTCTTTCATCTGCACCTCTCAGGCTGGGTCCCAGGCTCCTGCAACATCCCCAGGTGCTTCTGACAGGTGCCTGGGGAGGCCAGACTCACCTCTCACCTCTTCTCTGTGCACCCTCCCTCCTCAGTGTCACTTCCAGGACAGTGGCAGACACGCCAGGGCTAAGACAATGCCTCCCAAGTTCTATCTCCAGCCTGGCCCACCTGCTGACCTCCAGGACAGTGGCAGACACACCATGGCTAAGACAATGCCTCCCAAGTTCTATCTCCAGCCTGGTCCACCTGCTGACCTCCAGCTCGGGGTCCACTGCCTTCTCAGCAGCGCCGGGCGGGCTCGTCATCACATCTTAATTCCTACCCCACCTGCACCGCGTGCAACCTTGTCCCCCAGAATTCACGTTCATCTGGAACCTCAGAATGTGGCCTTATCTGGAAATAGGGGCCTTTTTGCAGGTGGAGTGAGTTCAGATGAGGTCATATAGGGATAGGCTAGGCACTAAATCCAATGACTGGTGTCCTTACAGGAGAAAGACGACTCTGAGACTCAGGAAGAAGGCCGTGTAGAGACAGCGACAGGGACTGGAGTGATGCCACCGCAAACCAAGGAGCCCCAAGATCTCTGGCGCCCACAGAAGCTGGAAGAGAGGCTGGAACAGATTCTCCTGCAGATCCTCTGGAAGGAAACAGCGCTGCCCACACCTTGATTTGGGATTTAAATGTCTGCTGCTTTAAGCCGCCCCATTTTCAGGAATTAGCTAAGCAGTCTTGCAGACGAATGCAACATCCAAAGCAGGACTCAGAATTTTCTCCCTCATACCTGCTCTTCCCCCATCCCCCATCTCCACAGGTGCCCCACCCCCGCCGTGCCCCTACTGCTCAGGCTGAAATCTTTGCAGCTGCCTTCCTTCCTCCCTCTCTTGCTTCCTTCCCTTTCCTCTTTTTCCCTTTCTTTGTTTTTTTTCTTCTCTTTCTCTCTCTGCCTCTCTCTCTCTCCCTTTCTCTCCCTCTGTCGCCCAGCCTGGCGGGCAGCGGCATGATCATAGCTCACTGCAGCCTCCACCTCCTGGGCTCAAGTGAAGTCAGCAAGGGCCTGGGGCAGTTGGGCCGGGAAGCCTCGGGCCTCTGTTGGCCTGAAGAGGGCACAACAGGAGCTTGGAGGCTGGAGCCGCGGCTGCCCGTCACCACTCTTTCGCCTCCTGGCCCCCTGGAGTTCTGGTTCTGCAACCTCTCTGCCAGTCCGATGACCTCACATCGTCACATGTCTTCAACTCCCACCTGACAATCAGCCACTCACCCAAAAACACACTTTTTTTTTTGAGATGGAGTCTCACTCTGTTGCCCAGGTTGGAGTGCAGTGGTGAGATCTCAGCTCACTGCAAACTCTGCTTCCTGGGTTCAAGTGATTCTCCTTCCTCAGCCTCCTGAGTAGCTGGAATTACAAGCACGTGCCACCACATCCGGCTAATTTTTGTATTTTTAGTAGAGACGGGGTTTCACCATGTTGGCCAGGCTGGTCTCGAATTCCTGACCTTAAGTTACCTGCCTACCTCAGCCTCCCCAAGTGCTGTGGTTACAGGCATGAGCCACTGTTGCCGATCTCTCTTTTTTTTTTTAAGATAGGATCTTGCTCTGTCACCCAGGCTGGAGTGCAATGGCACCACCACAGCTCACTGCAGCCTCTACTTGCTGGACTCAAGTGATCCTCCCACCTCAGCCTCCTGAGTAGCTGAGACTACAGGTGCAGACTACCAGGCCTGCCTAATTTTTTCTTTTTTTGGAGGAACAGGGTCTCACTATGTTGCCCAGGCTGGTCTCAAACTCCTGGGCTCAAGCGATTCTCCCACTTCTGCCTCCCAAAGTGCTGAGATTACAGGCATGAGCCACTGCACCCAGCTAATTTATTTTTTTAAATGTTTTGTAGAGATGGGGTCTCACTACGTTGCCCAGGCTGGATAGTCACTCTTAACTGCCTTCCACTGGCACTCCTCGTCAAAGTCAGAATCAAACCCTGAGGTTGCGCTGCCACATCGCCCCTGCACCTGGTCACTTCTCACCGCCTCCTGCCCCCACCATGTGGAGCCACTGACATCTCTCTCCTCCTCATTCCTCCCTTTTTCTGCCCTTACACCCTATTCTTATTTATTTACGTATTTCTTTTTTGAGATGAAGTTTCACCCCTTTTGCCCAGGCTGGAGTTCAATGGCATTATCTCTGCTCACTGCAACCTCTGCCTCCTGGATTCAAGCGATTCTCTGCCTCAGCCTCTCGAGTAACTGGGGTTACAGGCAAATGCCACCATGCCCAGCCCCACCCTAGTCTTTAAAATACAAGGCAGAGCATTCTCACGGGTCCCCTTGTCCCCCATCCCACTCAGTCAAATCCAAAGTCACCACGGTGAGGCACAGGCCCATTCTGACCTGACCATTCCTCCCCATATAGCCCTCCAGCCTCTGCCCGCCACAGTCACTCTTGTCCACTGCCCTCCAGCCGCAATGGGCACCCTGCTGCCACCCCTGCCCAAGGCCTTTGCACTGGTTGTCCCCTCTGTTTGGCACATCCTGGGTCCAGAGCCTGGCTCATTCTCTCCGTTCAGGTCTCTGCTTAAATGTCACCTCCCCAGAGGCCTTCTCGGTCCACCCTGCCTAAGGCAGGCTCCCGTCCCATCCTCCTCCTGCCCTTTACCCGCTTTCCCTGTCTCTGACATCCCTCCACTTGCCGTCGCATAGACAGCACGTGCTGGGGAGTTTCTTCCCAGCGTGGCTGTGCCCCTGGCCCAGAACCTGGCCTGAGAAGGCCTCACTAAACATTGACTGAACAAACGAAAGAGCAGGTGAATGAATGATTGAATGAACAAGTCAGCAGATGAAGACCCATCCAACCTTCATTACTCATGAGTGTCGCCAAGTTGCAGCTCTTGTGAGGAGCTGATAAGAATGTGGTTCCCAAAGTTCCGGTTCCTCTCGAGCAGCCAAAGGGCTCCCCTGTGACCTCTGCGATGGGGGTAGCAGCATCTCCTGTTACAGACAAGGCTCGCGGGCCTCTTTCTCAGGGGTAGCACGAGGTCAGGCCTGCATCCCAGCACCTGCACTGTCCCCACGGGCTGTGTGGCCCCAGACTGGTCACTGGACCTCTCCGTGCCTTGGTGTTCTTATCTACAAAATGGGTACAGGAGGATTTATGTGGCTGCAGGCTGTTGTGAGAACTGAATGCACTTATGCATAGCCAGGCTGAGAACGGTCCCCGGTGAGTGCTCAGGAAGCAGGCACAGGCGTCACCACTGTGGCACCATGGAAACGGGTGGTCTGCCATCATATCCTCCTTCTCTTTCTTGGGACAAGGTGTGGTGTGTGACTGTCCCCATCTGGAGCTTGGCCAAGCCAGAGCAGGGGATGCCACAGAGCCATTAGCATGGTGACATCCCGGAGTTGGACTATGGGGCTGCAATGGCCACAAGTGCTGGCCTAGGGGGTCCTTCGCAGGGCTCCAGGGCCAGCCAGCTGTGGGTACTGGGCCCACCCTGGGCTTGTGTCCCCACAGGGACCGTACCTTCCCTGTGAGGGGATGTGACAAGGGGCTGCGACCTCACACCTCCTGGCCAGGGCTTCATAGAGCAAGAGGATCATGAGTACTGCTCACAGAATGTGAAGTGTGCATACACGGTGCCCTCTGGGGCCTGCACGCTCTCCCAGGCCCCTCCACGCCACTGCCAATGTTGTCTCTCAGGCCGGGTCCACCCTGAAAACCCAGTGTGTCAGCAGCAATTTGGCCCAGACGGTCCCTGCTGCTCCCAGCGCCTCAGCTCACCCGGCCATGGCCCTGGCACGGTGCACTCGTCACCTGCCCTGGAAGTGCTAAGCACCCTCAGAGCAAAATATTCGTGACGAACGTGCCAGCAAGTTACCCAAAGCCAAGTCAGACTTGGGCTCCGGCAAGCCTCCAGAGGTCCTGGGCAAGGGGCTTGATGATATGGCTTCGCTTGCCCTCTCCCCATGCCCCCCAGCCCTCCCGGCCACTCCCGGCAGCCAGTTTGTCACCGGGAGAGATGACCGCCCCCTCGCTGCTGCAGGGCTGGTGACCACACTGACAGCCAGATGTTGGTCCAGTGTCGTAAATGACGCAGGAGGTTTATTGGCCACAGGAAGCTGGAGAGTGGGGCTGCAGCCTCACAGAGTGAAGAAACGGGGGCCTGTGGGAGAGGAAGCTGCCCAGCCTCGGTTATGCAAAGTTAGGGGGTGCAGGGGGGCCCCTCTTCCTCTATTATGTAATTATCTCTGCGCCCCTGCTGGAGGGAGACTTGCACCTCAGCTGCACTTCTGAGTTACTTGGGGTGTCGGGTACCACCCTAGAGATTCTGGCACAGTTGGTCTGGAGCATGACCTGGGCAGAAGGGTTTTTTAAACCCTCTAGACAATTCTAGGGGCAGCCAAGGTTATAAACACAGGCTCCAGATTTAGAACACAGGCTCAGGTTCAAGAACAGAGCTTCAACCTACAGGCCAGAGGGCTGGACTCCACCCAACTGCTAGGATCACAGAGACTAAGGTGTGAATAGTGCCCTGGAGTTGTGCAGTTTACAGCCTGTGCAGCTGGACACAGCAGACCTGATGGGGGCAGGGGAGAAACTAAGCATCCAACCCACTTTGTTGAGGAAGAATGACATGGAGGTGCAGGTTCAGACCCCAATGTTGCTGTCTATTCAGGGAATGTGTACTCAGTGCCTCCTGTGTGTGGGCACTGTGTCCCCCACCCATCATGCAGATGATAGTTATGGGAAGGAGACAGATAGAAAACAAATAATCCTGCACATGATTATATAATGACACATTTGGTAAGAACAGGTGACAGGAAAGAGCAGGGGAAGTGCTGTGGGCAGGGTAATGCCCTCGCCCCAGTCCCGGACCCTGTGACTGACTACTCTAGGCTGCTCGGTGAAGGGGAATTCAGGCACCAGAAGGGGAATTTAGGAGGTTGTGAATCAGCTGGATTGGGGTTGGGGAGATCATCCTGGACCACTCGAGTGGGCCCGGCGTCCTTGCAGGAACCCTTTAGAGTGGAAGAGGGAAAGGGAAGAGGGCAGCAGAGGGGAGGTCAGCCCGAGGCTGCTGCCTTGGAGAGGGAGGAACCACGAGCCTGAATCCTGCCAATCACCCCAGTGAGCCGGAAGCAGGTGTCCCCAGAGCTTCCAGAAGGGAGCGTGGCCTGCTGACACCTTCACTTGGGTTCATTGAGGCCCTGGAGGGAGGGTCGGTGGAGCCCACCCAGACACCTGACTCAAGGACACGGCGAGCTCATCAAGGGGTGCGTCAAGCCACTGCACTGGGGGTCACGTGTGACGCCAGCAAGCAGAAAACATACAGTCAAAGCCTAAAGGGATAGTATGGTCTAATTTGAGGATCAGAGGAGGCTTCCTGAAGAAATGGCATTTGGGGTAAGACCAAGAGGAAGAAGAGAAATGAAGCTGGCAAAGTAGGGAGGCAGAGAGAGCAGAGTGGGCCAGGGCCCCGGGGCAGGAAAAACCCACTGTGAGCAGGGGAGGGAGAGCAGTCCAGTGTGAGGCGCATCGCAATCAGCCAGCCTCAGCTTCCTCGTCTATGAAATGGGATCATAACAGGGTGCCCTCATTGGGAGAATGAAGTGGGCTGGGCGGTTGTGCAGCAAAGTAGCTAGAGTTCCGAAGTCAGGCTAGACCAGGGTTCCAACCCTAGGTCTTCTGGTTACTGCTTGGGTGACCCTGGACAGGCTGTCTTCCCTCCCGAGCCCCCTTTCCCTGTGAGCCTGCTGTGAGTCTTAGATAAGACTGTGTCCGCGGCGTCCTCAACAAACGTGGACTGTGGTTGTTGCTGTTGCTGTGGTGGTGGTGACGGGAATAAGGCCAGAGACAGCAAGAGACCTGGGGGCTGAGCCAGGAGGAAAATAAGTCTCCTGTCTCCAGCCTCGACTCTGTAGCTTCTCAATCTGCAGGGCCAGGGTCAACTAAGGAAAGCAAAATTCAAGCCAGGGGCGTTGCGGGCCAGGGTGGCTCCAGAGAGGGGTGTGTGTGTGTGTGTGTGTGTGACTGCAAGAAGCGTCATGCACGTAGAAGTGTGGGTGTGGTTGGGCATAGTGGCTCATGCCTGAAATCCTGGGACTTTGGGAGGCCGAGGTGGGAGGATCACTAGAGGCTGGAAGTTCAAGAGCCGCCTGAGCAACATAGTGAGATGAGATCCCATCTCAAAGAAAAAATAAAAAAGTTGGGTGTGAGTGTGAGTGTGTCTGTGAATGTACACAGGTGAGTGTGCATGGGTGTGAAAAGTGGGTGAATGACTGATGTATGTAGACACTTCCCCAGAGCCACACCCAGAAGGCTCCCA
The DNA here is from genome assembly GCA_963573385.1 of Cacajao melanocephalus. NCBI lineage: Eukaryota > Metazoa > Chordata > Mammalia > Primates > Pitheciidae > Cacajao > Cacajao melanocephalus. The sequence continues at coordinate 48,132 of CAUYLG010012728.1, read as the reverse complement.
AAAAGTCCTGGCCGCCCATTCACAGGAGTCGGTTTAGCTCCCTGAAGGGCAGCGGACAGCCAGGCCGAGGATAAGGGGCAGGCTTAGCTAGGTGATGCTGGACCAGATTAAATGTTAAAACAACATCCGGGCCTGTGGGTGTGCATGTAAAGCTGTGCCTGCTGTTCTGGATGATCTAGCTGATTCCTGGTGGCCACGACTGATGTTTCTGCTGGGATTGAGACACCCCGTCCCTACCCCTGCCACCTCCGGGTTGAAACACCCATCTGGGAGTTGAGGGCCCTGAAGCCCAAGAACAGAAACCAGGGGAGAAACCCTACCTCCCACCCCGAGGAGCTGCACCCTTGGAGGAGACCATGGCACCCTGCACCTGTCACGACTGCCCCATTGCAGAGGTCCCCTCCCTCATCCAACCAGACCTGGGTTAAAAACCTCACAGCTGTGTATTCTAGGACAAGCCGCTCATCCTTCCAGATCTTCCTTTCCTCCCTTCGTGGGCTCCCTAAATGCCTTCATCCAATTGCTTTGAGAGGATGAAATGCTTCTAAAGATCTGGCCCACAGCTGGACGCAGTGGCTCATGCCAGTAATCCCAACACTTCGGGAGGCAGAGATGGGCAGAAGGCTTGAGCCCAAGAGTTCGAAACCAGCCTGGGCAACAAGGCGAAACCCCATCTCTAAAAAAAAAAAGAAAAAAACCTAGCGGGGTGTGGTGGTGCATGCCTGTAGTTCCAGCTACTTGAGAGACTGAGGTGGGAGGATTGCTTGACCTTGGAGGTCCAGCCTGCAGCAGGCAGTGATCATGCCACTGCACTCCAGCCTGGGCAATGAGCAATACCCTGTCTCAAAAAAAAAAAAAAAGAAAAAAAAAAAAGGCCTTCCCTGGGGCCAGCATTTAGTAACCACTCAATACACATGAGCTACCGAGGAGGCTTTCATGTTACTATTAGCAGCCAGAATATGAAACAGCCTGGGATTAAGTTCCCCACTCAGCCTAGTGGGATAGGGATCCAATCACAATTCTGTTGATAGTAAGAAAAATAAACCAATGCCATATGTATTGAGTATCTGGATTGTGACCTGAAGTTCTTACCTTACTACAGGGACGTAGACCTGAACTGGCGTGTGTCGCTGTCATTAGGATCACTGCTGGATCCTTCAGAGCAAGGACCGTGTTGTCTTCTGTTAGCACTGTGTCCCCCTGCACATAGTAGGTGCTTGATTGCTGCGTGAATGAGCGAAGACTCCTGAACGGCCTGGAGGACAGAAAGACAGCAGTCAGTGTGTCCTTGTGCCTGATGCACTTTGGTCCTGCCTCACTGGGACTTTCTATCATGAAGCAGAGGGTGAAAGAAATATTTACGAAAAGGCTCCCTGTCCTGGTGGGTTTCTTGCAACTACAGATTGTCTTTTTAGACAGTGTTTCTCCAGAGAGCAGCTGACCTCCTAGGTCATGTTTCACAAGGATAGTGGGGTGAAGGTGGCAAGAAGTAAGCCTCCCCCGAGGGAGTCAGCACGTGCTCTGCATGAGGCACCATGCTGGACTTCATATACCTCACCTTATTTAGTTCTCACAACAATTGATGGCTTATCTTTATAGCTGCAGTCGCCCCTTCCTGCCAGACACAAATCTGTATCTGATTGTTTCCCTACCCAATTTTGTCTGTGTTGTCTTATGTAAAATGCAGAGGCCCCCGTCTTTCCTTATTCCTTTTGTTTATGTGAAAATTGTGTTTCTCAATATCCTGCCCTTTCCCCTTTAAATTTGGAGCCCTCAAAATCACCTTTCAAGAAAGGCATAGACCTGTCCCCCGGGTGCGTCCTTAACTTTGGCAAACAAATCTCCAAAACTGTTAACTTTGGCAAATAAATAAAAAATGATGGAGACTCGTCTCCTCATTTTCTTCAATTGACAAGACAAATCATTCACATGTTACAAATGAGGAAACTGAGACTCAGAGAGGTATATAAGTACTCAGTGTGGTACACAGATTTTTATAAAATGACCCCAATTCATCCCTCCCTGTATCCACAGCCATTTGTTTGCAAAATGGTTTGACAGCTCTTCCCATCAAGAGGCAGAGGTGATTTCCAAACTCTTGAATTGGGTTGGTCTTGTAACTTGCTTTGGCCAACACAATTGCTGGAAGTGATGCTGTGCCCAATCTAAGCCTCCCAAACTGCCTTTCAGGTTTCTTTTCTCTCTCAGACTCCTGTCTCCATCAGGAGAACAGTCTGCCAAAGAATGAGAGACCAGTTGTTCCCATCACCCTAGCTGATAGAGCTTCCTGCAGACCTGGCAGATGACCACAAAAATGCATGAGGGATCCCAGCCCACACCAGAAGAACCACCCAACTGATGGTTCAGGCTCAATTGTCAACTCACAGAATCATGTTTTAAGTAAGTAGGTTTTGGGATGATTTGTTACATAGCAGTAGCTAACTGATACACTCACAGTCACACAACCATTAAAGGCTAAGTCAGGACTCAAGGCAGGAGTCAGGTTTGTGGGACTCCAGAATCCACGCTCTCAACCTCTGAATTTTGCTGCCTCCCAGAAGAAAAATGAGGACAACAGGGCCCGAGCTGCTAAAGATCCCTTCTCTTGTCTACCAACTTTCAGCCTTCGTCTTCTGGGGAACGTGCCTCATCCTGCTCTGTCTTGCCCTGACACCTCCTGTCTGAGCCGAGCTTTCATTCCCTACCCTTACAAGGGTCGGGATGGGGACAAAGCACTGGCTGCCACTTCAGATTTCCCTGCGTCCCTACTTTGATCAGCTCCATCCCTGCTCGTTTGCAAGGTTTGTACAGAACGCTGGCAAGAGCCAGTGTTTCTGCACATGCATATCAGCAGCCATGATGAAAACCAGCTGTGAGGTTTAAAAATAGCCCCAAAGGGCTGCCAAAAATGCCAGGTCCCTGGCTCGGAGAGGAGAAGCCAACCCCAAGGTGAGGCCACTATCATCAGGGAAGAGTCCTAGCAACCACGTGCCCAGGAGCCTTCTGCGCCAGGCCCACAGCGCTTGCGGAAGGAGCTCGGCTGAGCCCGAGTCCCTAGGAGCAAAAGCCCCCGGAGAAGCAGGGATGGAGTTCGAGGCCCAGAGACAGCAAGAGACCTGGGGGCTGAGCCAGGTGGAAAATAAGTCTCCTGTCTCCAGCCTCGACTCTGGACAGCTTCTCAATCTGCAGGGCCAGGGTCAACTGAGGAAAGCAAAATTCAAGCCAGGGGCATTGAGGCCACCTGGTCAACAGGGTGAAACCCCTTTGCAGTAAGAAACCTGCAAGGCAGTTACAACAGTAGCTGGGTAGTCCCAGCTTCTTGCAGGGCTGAGGCAGGAGAATTGCTTGAACCCCAGAGGTGGAATTTGGAGTGAGCCAAGATCACGCCACTGTACTCTAGCCTGGGCATCAGAGTGAGACTGTCTCAAAAAACAACAGGGAAGAAGGAGAAGGAGAAGGAGGGAAAGAAGAGGAGGAGGAGGAAGAGGAAGAAGAAGAAAGAAGGAGAAGGATAAGCAGCAGCAGCAGCAGCAGCTCTGGGAGCATATTCCTTCTTTCTTCCATTTCAAAGAAAGAGAAACTGCAAAGAAAAAGGGAGGAGGAAGAAGAGGAGATGATGACGGAGCCAGGCTTTCCTCGGGGGAAGATAAGGCAGGGCGCAGAGAGCCCCCCGGGAGCTGCTTCCCCTGCAGCTTTCCAAGCCTCCTGTTGCCTCTCTCCTCCCCTCCTCCCATCACTCTCTCCCCTTTCCTCTTGTCACCTCTAAAGGGAAGAGATTGCCTGGGCCCCCTAGGGAGTTCTGTGATGTCACCCTGGAGCCTCAGTTTCCTCATCTGTCAAACGGGGGCCTGCGTTGCTGGGTGTTCTGAGGACTTACTGGGCCGGTGAGTCAGCAAAAGCCCGATGCCGTCTTGTCTTCTTTGGAGAAGGACCGAAATGAGGAGGGTGCTCTCCTGCTCTCCTCTCTTCTCCCTCTTTCTCCCTCCTTCCTGCCCCCCAGCCTCTTTCCGCTCCTACACGCTCCTGGCCTGGCCCCCATAGGACCATCTGCAGAGCCAAGTCCGCCCACAGTGCAGCCTATTGCCCTGGGGCACCCTGAGCCAGGGCCAGGCCTGCTGCTGCGCCACCCCCAGCAACTCCCACACCAGCCCTGTGCTGGGCATTTGGCTCACAGCTATACCCCGGTGCCCAGAATGCTGCATGCACATAGTAGGTGCTTAACAAATATTTGTTGAGTGACTGCAGGAACCCGCAGTAGTTGTTCCCATTTACAAATGAGAAACTGAGGCTCCAACAAGTTGGCTAGCTTGTAGCAGAGCACAGCCCTTAAAGCTTGAGGGGACCCAGGCTTGGGGGTGAAAGGTCCTACCCAAGGTCCCAGAGGCATGATTTGAACCCAGTTTTGCTGGCGAATGACACCCCATTCTCTCATCTCTTCTAGCCAGCTTTCCCCTTACAGGCCACAGCCTGTCACACAGGTGCTATGTGGCCTTAGGTGACTCACAAACCCTCTCTGAGCCTTGGTTCCTGCGCTTGTGAAACAGAAGACTGGTCTAGCTGCACTCAGGCAGAATTCCCCTTGGCTCATTTTTCCTCTGTTCTCAGCATCCAGCACAAGCTCTGGCATGAGGTCCACACCAATAAATCTCTGTTAATTAATTAATTAAAAGGACAAGTTTACATTAAAGTGTAGAGGTCTGCTCCGAAGCTCTCCAGTTACCGTCTCTGGGAGCACATTCCTTCTCTTTTCCATTCAAAGAAAGACAAACTGCAAAAGCACAGGAGACGCTGGACGTGCAGGTTATTCAAGTAGGATGAGGGCCCGCCCCAGCAGCAGACCCTCACTCAGAAAGACCTTTCTCCTCGATCAAAGCATGGGTGAATGAATGGGAAATGCCAGCCTTTCCCCTGAAATGCTGTCTTGAGGGAGACGTCTCACAGGTCGCGGTCCCAGCCTTGGTGCTGACTTTGATGCGCACCAGCTCCTGGTCCCGAGTGCGTCTGCGGGAAATGCCCTGCTTCTCCAGCTCCGCAGGACGGTCTTCACGGCTTCTGCGCCAGCGCTGTTCCAGGCCCCAGGAGACTCCAATGAGCAGCCAAACCCCATCCGCCCCCGAGGGAGCGGATGTCATGTGGGGCATCCGGAAGGCTCTGGGCAATTCTGCTGAGAATCTCAGAGGTTCCAATAGAACAGCTGTGAGTTCGCCACTGACACAGTCAAGCGCCTGAGTGGGTGGTCAGTTTCAGGAGATCCCAGAGAGCTTTCTGGAAAGGTGGGGCTGCCTCTAGCAGTGTGTGCCTCTAGGGTGAGAGTCAAAGGTGGTGGCCACCCAGGGAGCCCCAAGGACAGGTTCTGGGGCTCTCAGGACACCCAGGCCACAGCGGTCTTCCAGACACCCCACCTTCCACCTCCAAGTGCACCAGCCCTGCCCAGGCTGCCCACCCCCTGCGTGTCCCAGTCATGGCCATCGTCACTCACAGCGTCACAGCATCCCGGCCAGCACCTGACTCCTGCTAAAATGATAAAAACAGCTACATTACCTTGCTGGCCTCCAGACCATGAGAACAAACTCACCCAGCTTAAATAGAGCGGCTGGGAGAGCACTTTTATTAGGGGCTGCACGTCCTGACGTAGGGCTCCTGGCTGCTTCCCAGGTTGGGGGCTGGGGGGTGTCACTTTTATAAACTTCCACAGACCCTTCTTGCCAAGCCTACCGGACACTGGGGGCTATGATGAATCCAGGCTGACCGTCAGGTCCTGGCATCACTCACCAGAGAGGCTAAGGCCAGGCTGGAGTGACCAATGGGCCCGGCCCGCCTGAGCTGCAGGGAGGGAGAGGGGCAGGCCCGGCTGCAGGGGCTATGACCTGCACAGTGGCAGAGGGACCCTCACGCTCAGCAGGGCCCCTGTTGGTTTAATTTTCTGTTGCCATCTTGAAAGTCTTCACCCTTTTGGAACAGGGAGCCCCATTTTTACTTTGCACTGAGCGCCTGATTCTGGGACTGGGACTCTGAGGCACTCATGAGGTGGGCCTCTCTCCGCAGGAGTCCCAGAACTCATAAAGGGGCTTCAGAAATGAGTAGCCAAACCACAGACACCCCCAGGCCGGGGCCACCCTCTCAAGTATCCGTGCCCGGGTGTCGGGCTGCACCCATGGCTGTGCTAGTAGGGGTTGGGGGGCCACACACGCGCACACGGCCATGCAGTCACACGTGCAACAGCTGCTCACCCCAAGCCCGCACTTCCAGTGCTGGGAGTGGCTGGGAGGCCTCTCCATGTCCCCCATCACCCCTAAGATAACGAGACAGCAGGGAGGGCAGGAAGAGCTAAGGAGCAGCTGTCAGGGACAGAAGGAGAGCCCTTGTCTCCCCCGTCTCCCCCCTTCACCCTGATGTCAGTCTCCCAGGAGCTCCCTGCAGGGCCCTGCGAGGTGTGCCCCTTGTCCCCTTCAACTCCCACTGCCAGCCTAAGATAGCGTTTGTATCACACCCATTTTAAGGATGGCAAAACTGAGGCTCCAAGAGGCAAAGTTGCTGGCTGGAACCAAGATGAGCAGACATGGGAGCCCCATACCCCATAGTGGCTCCCGGGAGAGGACCCGTCCCCTGGGCCCCTGGGCCCCCAGTCGGCCCACCCCTCCCTCTGCCCATTCCTCTGCCCACACTGGTTCATGGTCACAGGGGTCCCCCCTCCTCAGCCAGCACGCACATCCCTTCCTCATTGTAGGCACAGGTGGAGGGCAGGTCACTGCCCAGGGACCCTCAGTGTGCTCCTGAGCCCCCAGCCCCCTTCCCAAACCCCTTGGCCAACTTTGCCCTTTGGTCCCAGAGACCAGGCACCAGGAAGGGGCTGACTGGTGGGTAAGTGACGTCCAAATTGGAACACCCTGGGGGATGCAGGAGTGGGGCGGGGTCCTGGGAGGAACGGGTCATTTCTTGGCCTGGTTCAGGGCTCCCGTTCCAGCCGCAGGAGTCCTAGGAATGTTTCTTCACAGACAAGTTTCCAGATGGAACTTTCCCAGAGGTTCCGCATGGCAGTGCCTCTGGAGGGGATCCGGGACCGTCCACCTGGACTTCTTAGGGTGGAGCTCTGCCTTGAGCCGAGGGGACCACAGTGTAGAGTGTATGCTGGGCAGGCAAGGCAGCACAGGAGGAGAGGAGATGACAGGCAGGCCTGCTGCCGCCCGCCCAGCTGCTGGCCTCCGAGCCTGGCCAAGCCCAGCTGCCCCGGCCTTATTTGGTAAGAGCCTGTGTTGGCCTGGCAGCGCCGGCTGCCAGCCAATGGGACACCCAGAGCCCTGTGCAGGCCTGTGCGCACACCAGGCCTCTCACCCAGCTCCTTGGCCAGAGGTGGCCTATTTGGAGGCGGGAGATCCCAGGGTCAGGCCAAGGCTGTGGTAGCTTCCATCAGATCCCAGCCCAGGGTGGGACAGGGATTCCCCAGCTTTTGCCTATATAAGGCCGAGGAGAGGCAGCGGAGGCCGAGCGGCCCGAAGGCCCAGGAGGTATCGGCTTAAGAGGGTGTTTGGCATTGGGCGCGAGGCCTTGGATTCTTGTAAAAACCTGGCAGGGAAATTGTTTGACAGCTTTGACAATGTGCTGAAATCTCAGAGGGGAACCCGCCCCCTGGAGCGGGCTGGCCAAGGGCATGTGACGCTTCAGCTGCCTCCAGGCTGAGAGCTTGGGCAGCCAGGCCAGACCCGCCACCCGAGGAGAGGCCAGCCCTGGGCAGTGGCGCCCGGGAGAGGCAGTGGGGGTGGCCCCCAAGCTTAGCTTCCTGGTCTATGTGGAGTGTGGAGCAGTGCCCACTGCCCATGGGGTCCTGAGGGCTTAGGGAGGTAATGTGCGGGGTGCCCCCAGGCCCCAAGTCCTGCTGGGGCATAGAGCTGCCAGGCCCCGAGTCCTGCTGCGTGCCAGGTGTGCTGAATGGACTTTGTCTCTGTCCCCTCATTCATGCCTCACAGAGACCAAGGACTCAGACACTCTTCTCATGCCTGCTGACAGATGGGGAAACTGAGGCTCAGCGGAGGAAAGGGATTTAAGACTCTGGGCTCTCTCCAGCCCATTGGGACCTGCACAGGCCAATTCTTCCACTCCAGGACCACATCCTGAGCTTTGATCTGGGTGGGGCACCATCCCAGGCCCAGGACAGCCACGCAACAGCCAAGAGATGACCTATCCCCAAGGAGACAGATATTCCTTCAACTAGGAGGGACAGAGAAGGCTTTTCTGTGTAGTGACCTTGAAGCTGAGGCCCAAAGATGGCAGGGGGAAGAGCATGGTGCTCCAGGCAGAGGAAACAGCGCTGGCGAAGGCCCCGGGGCAGGGCGAGGCCTGGCCCGATCTAGGGCATCTGGGAGGCCTCAAGGCTGGAGCAGAGTGAGCAATGGAGTCGGAGAGATTCGGTCCGAGATTGCAGGTGCTTCCAGGGTCCGTGGGGAGTCGCGTTTTACTCTGAGTGGTGGGAAGCTGGGTTTGAAACCGGAACCCTAATAATGTGGCCCTCCATGAATCACACGTCTGCATCTGCGAAGTGCTTTATGCTCATTTTCTCACCCAGCTCCCCGCCCCTCATGCCTGTGAGGGGGGCAATCCCTATTCTCAGTTTACCAAGGAGGAAACTGAGGCTCCCAGAGTCAGTGCTGTGGATGGGGATGGGGCCCCTCCCTCGGTTCTGTCTGGTGCTGGAGGGCAGCACCCGCCCCGGGTGGCTGAGCCTGGGCCTGACCCCCTGCTGTCCCTTCTACTGCCCTCGTCGCCCCGCTCAGGTTTCCTGCTGCCATGGTGACCAGCTCACCCGGCTTTGCCTGGGACTTTCCCAGTTTTAGAACTGAAAGTCAGGCTTCCCAGGAAAGCCCTCAATTCTGGGCAAACTAGATGCTTGGTCACCAGGCCTGGCCAGCACCACCAGGAGCTCAGGGAGAGGAGAGAGGACAGCCAGGTGCCCTCCCACCACCCGCCTGGCCCCATGCCACCTCTGCCCAGACTGAGAGGGCCGTGGAGAGGAAGGCAAATAGCAACCAGTGCCCTGTGAGCGGCCCCGCCCCGCCTCCTGCCAGCACACCCAGGGGAAACACCTTCTGCGAGGGGTCAGCCGGACAAAGGGAGGGCAGGGCAGGGTAGGGAGGCAAGGGGGAGATGGGAGAGTGGGAGGGCAGAGCAGGGGGGTGGGGGGTGGGGGGTGAGCAGGGGCAGCCAGGGAAGGGAGGAGCTGGAGGAGCAGGAGCCAGCCCGGGATCTGGCCGCACCACGAGAGCTCTTCCTCCAGGGGAGACCACACAGGCCTGCCTTTGAACCCACAGGCTCTGTGACCCTGAACATCTTCTGGTTACTTCTTGGTTGCCCAGCCTATACTATGGGAGAACAACGATAGCCAGCAATAGCCAGGAAGCTGCCGGGTGCTGGACTCTGTGCTAAGAGCTGCGCTAGTGACCACCTCCTGGAAGGCACAGGCACCCTTGGGGGGAAAGGCTTGCTTCTCTGTGCAGACAAGGAGCAAATCTTAGAGAGGTGGAGACTGCCTTGGGCCACACAGCTGCTCACCCACCTGCTCACCCACCATAGGGCAAGAGTCTGAGCTCAGAACCACCAGCTTCAGTTCCCGCCCAGCGCGGGAGGCAGTGCTCAGCAGGGTGCAGGCTAGGCCAGCTCCCGGAGGCCTCCACTCGAGGTCACACCAGCTGTGGATCCCTGGGCCCCCTGCAAGCTGCTGTTTCACACCTAGAAAGCAGGGGGTACCCACCTTGTAGGGTTGGCCATTTATTCCACAAATATTTATTAGGCATCTACATGGTTGTAGATCTTGAAGATACTGCAGAGAACAAAAGAGACAAAAATTCCTGCCTAGAATTGATATTCTGAGGTGGGGGGGATGCCGACAAAACAGTAAATATCTGTCGGTGGGAGGCACAGAGACTTTTTTTTTTTTTACTTAAATGTTTATTTTAGCCCTTTGGGAGGATGAGGCCAGTGGATCACTTGATGTTAGGAGTTCGAGACCAGCCTGGCCAAAATGGTGAGACCCTGTCTCTATTAAAAATACAAAAATTAGCTTGGCATGGTGGCACATGCCTGTAGTCCCAGCTACTTGGGAGGCTAAGGCTGGAGAATCACTTGAACATGGGAGGTGGAGGTTGCAGTGAGCCGAGACTGTGCCACTGTACTCCAGCCTGGGTGACAAAGTGAGACTCCATCTCAAAAAAAAAAAAAAAAAAAAAAGAAAGTATAATAATCTAATACACATTGCTCAGTTATCCCTAAAACATGATTTTTACTAAACGTGAATACACTGTGTATCCAGCTGAGTCTAAAACAGGTCAATCTGTCAACGAATTTAAATGAATTTTTGATACGATTTGATTCTATTTATATAAAATCCTAGAAAAGGCAAAACTGTAATGACAGAAAGCAGATCGATGGTTGGCAGTTGACGGGTGTAGGGGTTGGAGCAGACTCAATTTCAAAGGGTATGAAGAAGATTTTAGGATGAAGGAATTCTTATATCTTGATTGTGGTTACATACTACATACGATCACCAAATTCACCTAATGCTACCCTTAAAATGAATGAATATTATTTTCTATAAATAATACCTTAATTTTTCTTTCTTTCTTTCTTTTTAATATCTTAATTTTTCTTAAGTAAACATATGAAGCTAAGAAAAAAGGTTTAGGGGCCAAGTGCAGTGGCTCACGCCTGTAATCCCAGCACTTCGGGAGGCAGAGGGCCAGTTTGGGAAGCTGCAGTGAGCCAAGATTGCACCACTGCACTCCAGCCTGGGTGACAGAGTGAGACTCTGTCTCAAAAAAATGAATTAAATAAATAAATAAATCATGTTTATTTTAAAGGGAAATTCTGTTGCGCCAACGTCAATGGAAAAGCGGTAGCACTTGCTTTGCAGATGACTCTGAAAATAAGCACAGCGAACATCAGTCATGTCTAGTATTGACCAGGATTTCAGATGCCATCAGTGCGTTCATGTTCCCGCCACCTGCTCATGCCGGGAGCCTGGGGACTGCTCTCGGATGGAGAGGGGAGTAAGCAGGAGTTGGCCAGTATTTAAGACGCATGAGCCCCCAGCTCAGCCGAGAAGGAGAGAGCAATCATTGAAGAGGAAACGCCATCCCCCTGGGCACCGTGCCTGCCACGCAGGGCATCCTGCGGACTGCGATGGCCAGGATCCCATTTCCGGCACATTCATTCAGGCCGACCCCACTCCTTGGAGTTGGGGAGGCTGGACCTCAAGAGCAGAGGTCACATCAACACCCACACCGGCCTCAGACATGTCCCCAGGGCGTGTCTCCCCTTGTCCCCTCCTCACAGGCAAGAGATCCCCAAGCTCTGCCCTGTGCCAAGGGCATCTCCGAAATTTCACAGCTACCTTTGTGTGGCAGGTGCCTGGAGCTGGCGCTAGCCTTCCAGCACCTACAACCTGGGTGTCTTCCCAGAGGGAAACACTGTGTTCAAGGGCATCAGTTCAACCGTCCAACTCCCACGAAGGCAGAGTAAATGGTCTGACTCCGTTCCTGGGCAAACACAAGAGTATGTGCCAATCTGGTGTGTGGGCTGGGCCTGGCCACCAACACAGGTCTCTGGGGATGGTGGCTCACCCGCATTCCAGAACCACAGGCCAGGGCATGCCTGCGGGCGGCGGGCTCTTTACCACCAGGCAGAAGGGAAAAGAAGCCCTTTGTCTTGGGGTCACATCTCAGTGTTGGCACATCCCTAGGAGCTGCGGTCACCTCCTCTTTAGTGGACGAGGTTGCCTTCATGTTGCTAAGAAACAGCTTGGAGGGAGGGGAACCCAAGCTCCAGGTAGGGCTGCCTGGGTTCAGACCTCAGCTCTGAGCCTCTGAGCGGCCGTGGAGGAAGGGCTGGCCTCTGCATGTCCCCTGCTTATTGTAAAATGGGACCCTCATAAAGCACAAATCACAGAGCTGTGGAAAGGATCAAAGAGCTAATGCAAGTGCGGCACCTCGAATAGTGTGCGTGCTCCACAAGAGTGAGCAAGGAATGTCTGGGTTATTTTTTTTTTCCACCTCTCATTTTAAATAACACCCACTGTGAACGCTTTTGCCACTGAGGGTTATTTCCTTGGATGCAGAACCCCCCCTCAAGACGACGTGTGGGGTTGGGGGTTCATGTGGGTTCGGCATGGGGCTTGTTCCATGCAGACAGAAGCATCTTCAAAATCAGATCTGTTTACAGCAAAGGGATGTGTTCTTTTCCCCGCATCCTTTGCAGCACTGGGCTTTATCATTTTATCCATTTTTTTTTTCTAATTTGATCAGCAAGGCTGGCCATTCTTCTATGTACCAGTTAACTGCCTATATTTTCTCAGGGATGAATGGTTGTTCGCCGCCTTTGATTGTTTTCAAGTGTGTCTGGGACAGTGCCTGGTACTATCAGCTGGAGCTGGTGGGCCCACACTGGAGGCATCTTTTAAGTAGGAATGGGAGGGAGGGGCTTGAAGTTGGGGGAGATGGGGAACCCTCCCACATGATCCCCGCCATCCCTGCCTTCCCTTCATCCTGGGTATTTTGGAGGCTGCCAGCTGAGGAGTGCTCTCTCAGGATCAGGACTGAAGAGCACTGAGGCTGGGGATGAAGAGAAGAGTGACCATTGATTCTGTTCCAGGCAGTGAGGCACGCGTGTGACAGGCACCTTTCCTGAACCCAGCAGTGCTTCTCCCCTGTCCTTGGCTCTCCTGGGAACCCCTAGTGAGGTCAGAATAAGCCATCCATCAATGTATAATCCTCAGATGACTGTGTCCCTTTGCTCCTTAATCATTCAGGTGTCCAGATTCTCTATTAGCAAGAAGCCCAGAACCCCCTTCTCTGGTCCTCTCTCGCTTTAAATCTTCCAAGGACCCTAAAGTCTTCCTAAACCCACTTCTGGGGGTTGGCTGCCAAAGGTCTCTGCTGCCAGGGTGCCTTGCCACCACATGAGGACACCGCTGAAGACGCGTGCAGAACAGTCCTGCAGACACTGTGTGCTGGGCAGGGGAGCCCACACAAGGCGGACCTTTGCCTGGGCATTGGAGGTCACCCACACTTGGGACCTGAGTTTACAGCTCTCATGGGTCACTCTTAAATACTCAAAGCAGAATGCCAAGTGACTCCTCATGCATCCTCCATGCACCCGGCGTCCCAGGACCTGGCCCATCGCTCCCCTCCACCGTCGTCGCCCTGGTCACTACCTCCTCCTCCCGCTAGGCCGGGCTTTCTCAACCGCAGCCCCTTTGACATCTGGGGCCGCATGTTTCTCCGCTGTGGGGACCATCCTGGACATGGCAGGATGCTTGGCAGTACCCCTGGCCTCTGCCCACCAGGTGCCTGTAGCACACCCACCATTATGACAATAAAAAATGTCTCCAGACACTTCCAATGTCCCCTGTGGAGAAGAACGGCCCTCAGTGGAGAGCCACTGCCCTAGACTGCTGGGACAGCACCTTCCACGCCAGCCTGGACTCCCTCCACTGGCCCCTTACCTCCCTTTCCTGACACCACAGCAGGGGTGAGCGTTTAAAAACCCACACAGCTCGTGATGCATGTCACTCTAGGTTCAAAAGCATCAGGTGGTTTCTCTTGATATTTGAGATCCACACCTGCGCTTTGGCCCCGGGCCCTGCAGGCTGACCTCACCCCTGCCTCCAGCTTGCCTGGCTCCAGCCACAACAAGCACAAGAGCCCAGCCTCTGACTTTGGCACCCTCTGTCCTCTCTGCCTTAAGCTCTATTCGGTCTCTCCCCACATTCCAGGTCCTTCCACACCCCAGGGGCCCGCAGAGGCCCTGGACCCCACCTCGGGTATTGCCCTTTCTGCCCTGCCTCTCAGTCCATCTGCCTGATGTACGCCTTCATTGCGCTTCCTTAGGTATCCCATTTCTGTTCTACTAATTTATTTTTAATTTATTTTTATTTGATTTACTTCTGTCATCCCCATTAGACTGTCAGCTCCATGAGGGCAGGGGCCTGTCTTGTTCCCGGCTGTATCCCAGAATCTAAAACGGCACCTGGGTTGTGGGAGACACCCAGGAAACACCAGGTCCATGAAGGAATGAATGAAATGGGCGTGGGCTTCTCTTGAGTCCAGGAAAGGAACCTTGTCCCCACATGGCTGTGGAGCTGTTGAGGGGAGGCTGGAGCCACCGTCCTATGGGCCTCTGTGGGCTCAAGAATCCGGCACTCAGCCTAGGACCTGAAGGCTCCGTGCCTCCGGCTCTTGGGAAACAGGTGGAAACTTCCTTCCTGAGGGCCGGAAGCAGCCGCAGGCCCCGTCACACCCAGCCCTGGCCCAGCTCAAGGCGAGGCCCCGGGTCTAAATATAGAAAGTGGGTTGTGAGAGGGCGGGTTTCTTCTCTGATGAGAGGAAGTGGCTGGTCTGATTAAAACCAGGAGTTTGTTCACCCCTGATTGAGACAGTCCTCCCCACGGCCAGGAGAAAGGAAATGTGGCAAAATGACCCCAGCTGAAGGGGCCTTCCAAAGAGGCCCAGAGAAGGCACCCGGGAGGCAGGTGGCCTCCGACTACTCCCTGGGGGATGGCTGGGAACCCTGCTCTGAGACACAGGGGCTGTGTCTTCCTGAGCCAACCTTAGCTGCTCTGGGCCTCGATTTGAATAAAAAGGGATTGGCCAGATTTGATTTTCAAAGCCAGTGTTACCTGATATTGGCTGAATCAGGAGCTCTGAGTCTCAGATTCCCCATCTGCAGAATGACCATGCCTGTAACAGATGACTGGCAGGAGTCAAGAAGGCAGCGTGTGTGGCCAGCCCAGGACAGAGCCGGGCACATGACGGGGGCTCCGAAGGCGCGCACTGCTGGCAGATGTCCACGTGAAGTTTGGGATCCCGGGCAAATGAATGCAGAGCCCCTTGTTGAAACGTTACCAAGAATTTCAAGATGGCCCAGGTACAGTTGTTCACGCCTGTAATCCCAGTACTTTAGGAGGCCAAGGTAGGTGGATCTCTTGAGGTCAGGAGTTCGAGACCAGCCTGGCCAACATGATGAGACCCCCCCAACCATCTCTACTAAAAATACAAAAATTAGCCAGGAATGGTGGTGCACACCCGTAATCCCAGCTACCTGGGATTCTCCTGAAGCAGGAGAATTGCTCGAACCCAGGAGGTGGAGGTTGCAGTGAGCAGAGATCATGCCCATGGGTGACAGAGTGAGAGCTCTGTTTAAAAAAAAGAGAAAAAAGAATTTCAAGACGGTAACAGAAGAGCATGAAACCCCGTACAGGGCACTTCCAAGTCCTGCGTGACTATCCGGCTGCCATAAGTAGGGTGATTTCTATCAGAGGAGCCTCAGGGAGCCCACAGAGCAGTGTGCAGCCCCCAAGGTGGCCTTTTCACAGCCCACCCGAAGCCCAAGCCCACCCCTCCCCCGCCCCCACCTGCTGCCCTGCTGTGGATCCATGGATGGGCCCATTTGAAGAAGGTGGTGAAAACAGTAAAAAGGTGATGATGCTCAAATGCCAGTCCTCAGGGTATAGGTGTGACAGGGCCGAGCCCTGGGGTGGGTGGGGGTTGCTCTTCCAAGAATGGGTCTCACCTGTACCCCTCCTCCCTGGACCTCAACTGTCATTAGCGGAAAACACAAAACCAAAGCACAGTGCACAGTGCCGCTCATCCACGGGGGAGCCACGCCGCTCATCCACGGGGGAGCCACGCCGCTCATCCACGGGGGAGCCACGCCGCTCATCCACGGGGGAGCGGTTACACTGACGCACACAAAACTGTGGTCCCACAAATTGCTGTAGCCGTAAATATGCAGGTGGGGCCAGGCGTGGTGGCTCATACCTGTAATCCCAGCACTTTGGGAGGCCAAGGTGGGAGGATCACTTGAGGTCAGGAGTTCAAGAACAGCCTGGAAACATGGAAAAACCCCGTCTCTACAAAAACTGCAAAACAAATTAGCCAGGCGTGGTGGCATGCACCTGTAGTCCTAGCTACTCGGGAGGCTGAGGCACGAGAATCACTTGAACTCGGGAGGGGGAAGTTGCAGTGAGCTGAGATTGCGCCATTGCACTCCAGCCTGGGCGACAGAGCAAGGCTGTGTCTCAAAAAATAAATAAATAAATATGCAGGTGGAGCCCCAGGCAGGGGAGGCAGCGTCTGCACCCACTCAGCCCTGAGCTTGACGCTGAGGAGCCAGGACCACAGCACAATTCAGCTGTGTCTGTAACACTTTATTTCTTAAAGAATTAAAAAAAGACAGAGAGATTCGTGACAAAATATGACAAAATCTTAATTATGTGTAATTCTGGGCAGTAGGGCTTTGTTTTATTCTTCCCCGAAGTTTTCTGTAACTTTTCGTTTTACAATGCAGATTTCACTGGGAAAAAAAAAAAGCCTGCAAGCAGGTGGACTAGAAGATAACCGTTCTTTTACTGACATCCATAACGTGCCCAGGAAATATAGCATTAATTGAACACCTACTGTGTACCTGGCACAGGGCTGGGTTCCAGGGAAATAAAAATGAGCATGCCTCCTCCAGGAGCCCAGCAGGGTCAGAGGAAGGGGGTGCCAGTGCCAGGCGGGGACCTGCACAAAGTCACCTACTGGGTGTGGGGCTCATATTTTCCTATTTTTATGGGAAAGCTGGGTCTGGGGTATTTTTCTCCTTCTGCAGAAGGGTGGCTGGAGCCTTGCAGGAATTTGCTTTCAGACACCAAGGGCTATTGTGTGAAGGTGGCATCTGCAGGTACATTCAGGCATGGCTATAGGTTGGGGGAAAGCTCCTGCCCACCCCACTCCACCCCAGAATCCCCAGCCACCACTGAGCCCCTTCAATGAACCAGAGGCATCACCCTGAATTTTCAGCAGCTTTTGAAGGTGGGAACAGGAGTCTGTGCCCTTGAGTGTGAAAGTGGCCTCAGCTGGAGCTGTTGCCCTCCTGGGAGCTTCAGCAGCCTCCCTGGAGATGACTGGCAGAGGATGCACCAGGCAGGGCCAACCAGCCCCTTCCCGGGGCCCCAGGTTTATCCAGAAGGGGCCAGAGAAGCGTTCAGGGTGGGACACACAGCCCCTCTACCCACCCAGAGCTCCAAGCTCTCCCAGTTTCCATCACCTTTGTTTGTTTTAACTTTTTATTTCAAAATAATTTTAGACTTACAGAAAAGATGCAAAGAGGCCAGGCACAGTAGCTTATGCTTGTAATCCCAGCAGTTTGGGAGACTGAGGCAGGCAGATCCTCTGAGGTCAGGAGTGCGAGATCAGCCTGGCCAACATGGTGAAACCCCGTCTCTACTGAAAATACAAAAATGAGCTGGGCACGATGGTGCCTGCCTGTAATCCCAGCTACCTGGGAGGCTGAGGCAGGAGAATGGCTTGAATCTGGGAGGCAGAGGTTTCAGTGAGCTGAGATTACGCCACTGCACTCCAGCCTGGGTGACACAGTGAGACTCCATCTCAAGAAAGAAAGAAAAGGTGCAAAGATAGGAAGTACAGAGAGTTCCCATATGACCTTCACCCAGCTTCCTTAATGTCAGCATCTTACAAAACCGCAGGACAATCAGCAACACTAAGCCATTCATATTGATACAATAATTTTTTTTTTTTGAGACTGAGTCTTGCTCTGTCACCCAGGCTGGCGTGCAGCAGTGCGATCTTGGCTCACTGCAGTCTTTGCCTCTCAGGTTCAAGCGATTCTCTCACCTCAGTCTCCCAAGTAGCTGGGATTACAGGCATGTGCCATCACGCCCGAATAATTTTTGGTATTTTTAGAAGAGACGGGGTTTTACTATGTTGGCCAGGCTGGTCTCGAACTCCTGGCCTCAGGTGGTCCGCCTGCCTCAGCTTCCCAAAGTGCTGGGATTACAGGTATGAGCCATCACACCCAGCTGATACAATATTAATCAGACAATAGGTTATATTCAGGCCTCACAGCTTCTTCCTGATGTCCTTTTTCTGCTCCAGAATCTCACGTCACACTGCAACCGACCAGGGGCCTTTCACTGGTCTTTCTTTGTCTTTCGTGACCTTGACATAGTGAAAAGTATTAGGCATTTTGCAGAGTGTTCCTCAGTTCAGGTTTGCCTGATATCCTCTTGTGTTTTAAAATAATACATAATTCATATTCCACAAAATTCGCTCTTTTAAAGTGTTTAATTTAGGCCAGGTGCTGTGGCTCATCCCAGCACTTTGGGAGGCTGAGGTAGGAGCATCACTTGAGCCCAGGAGTTTGAGACCAGACTGGGTGACATAGGGAAACCCCATCTCAACAACAACAAAAAAAGTTTTTAAAAAATTAGCCAGGCATGATGATGAGTGCCTGTAGTCCCCAGCTACTTGGGAGGCTGACGGAGGATAGCCTGAGCCCAGGAGTTTGAGGCTGCAGTGAGCCATGATCACACCACTGCGCTCCAGCTGGGCAACAGAGCGAGACCCCATCTCTAAAACAAATCAATACACAAAAGCATAAAATGTAGTGGTTTTTAGTGTGCATGCAAAGTTGTGCAACTGTCACCATGACCTAACTCCAGAACATTTCTGTCACCCTGGAAGGAGACCCTGTCCCCAGGCCCCTCTCTGTTCCCCTCGGTGTCACTTTCTCTCTCCCGCCTGTCTCCCTTGCTCCCTCTCCGTGCCTGGATCTCCCCTTTTCTTTCGGGTTCTGTTTGAGTGGCTGCCTCTGAGTCACGCTGACCACTCCTCCTCTGCCTCTCTCTGTCCAACCCACTCCATCTCTCATTCCTCATTCTATGTCACTCTGTATATGTGTGACTCTCTCCCTCTTTCATTCTGAAGGGGACACTGGCAAAACCCAAGAAAGCAAACCAAGACAAGCCCTGCTCAGTGCTCTGAGGTGGCAGGCGGGGAGAGAAAACATCTGACGGCTCCAGCTAGAGGGGCAGTCCCGGAGGCCTCTCAGAGGAGGTGACATTGAAGCCAGACCTGAAGGGGGAAAGGAGCCAGCCCTGGGAGTGCTGCTGGGAGAAATCCAGGTGGCAGAACAGCAGGAGCAAAGGCCTAGAGGCAGGGGGGAGCCCTGGAGGGCAAGCCGGGGAGAGGGGAGGGAGGAGAGCCAGGAGGAGGCCAATCTAGAACCATGGACCTCAAACTCCTCTTGGGCCTGGGCTCGCTGGCTCTGAAGCAGGAGCCCCAGGCAGCCCAGGGCAAGG
The DNA here is from genome assembly GCA_963573385.1 of Cacajao melanocephalus. Taxonomy (NCBI): domain Eukaryota; kingdom Metazoa; phylum Chordata; class Mammalia; order Primates; family Pitheciidae; genus Cacajao; species Cacajao melanocephalus. The sequence continues at coordinate 29,006 of CAUYLG010012728.1, read as the reverse complement.
CCTGTGGTGAGCCAGTGACCGTGAATGGGCCTGGGAGCCAGGCCATGGGCTCAGCACTGGGGACCCTGAGCTGGGCACGGCCCCACCCCTGCCTCAGAAGAAGCCTATAGCTGAATAGCATGACCTGGCCTCAAAAAAAAAAATCATATATCCCTTTACTGTATTCAGCCGTTTACTCCAGGAACACTCAGTGTCTGCTGCATACCAGGAAACACGCAGGAAACCAGAACCACTCAGGAGGAGCTCAGCATAGATAGTTACTTGCTCATCCAGCGCACAGCCATTGATCACTTACATTCACCCAGCTCACAGCTACTGGTTACTTATATTCATCCAGTGCATAGCCATTGGTCACTTATATTCACCCAGCGCACAGCTATTGGTCACTTATATTCATCCATCGCTCAGCCATTGGTCACTTATATTCACCGGGCACACAGCTATTGGTCACTTATATTCATCCATCGCTCAGCCATTGGTCACTTATATCCACTTGCTGCACAACTACTGGTTACTTACATTCATCCAGTGCACAGCCATTGGTCACTTACATTCACCAGGCACACAGCTATTGGTCACTTACATTCACCAGGCACACAGCTATTGGTCACTTACATTCACCAGGCACACAGCCATTGGTCACTTACATTCACCAGGCACACAGCTATTGGTCACTTACATTCACCCGGCACACAGCTACTGGTCACTTACATTCACCCGGCACACAGCTACTGGTCACTTACATTCATCCAGCACACAGCCATTGGTCACTTGCTCACCCAGTGCACAGTTATTGGTCACTTATTCATCCAGCGCACAGCTATTGGTGACTATTATTCATCCAGTGCACAGCTATTGGTCACTTTTATTCATTCAGTGCACAGCTATTGCATGCCCAGGGTAAGAACAGATGGCCCTCGAAGGGACAGCTGATGCTCACAGCACAGTTTCTGGAGTAGAATGACATGAGTTCAAGCCTCAGTTCTACTGAGTAGAGCTGAGTGGCCACGGCCACATCACTCACCCTCTCTGAGCTTCAGTTTCCTCCTCTGTAAAGTGGGCTGCTGTGAAAGCTAAGAGAGAAAATATCCTCCAAGCTCCCACCTGACATGCAGAGCGCTTCTTGCCCAGTGTTGGGTTTATCACCTGGACGATGGTTGTTCTCTTGGTGGGGAGAGCTGCCCAGGCCAGGAGGATCCCAGGCAGGCTGGGGACCGGGGCACCCTTCCCCAGCGACACAGTTTAGGCAGCTAGGGGTGGGGTAAGGCAGCACATTCAGTAGCTGGATCCTGGCCTGTGTCCTTGAGTCACTGAGGGTAGCACCGGGCTGGTGCCCAACAGCACAAATGAGCCTCATTTGTGATGCAAATGGCTGGCAGTGGCCACGGATGGGCAAAGGCACAGCATCCGCAGCCAGAACCCAGGAGCTTTTATTCTGAGCAGAGCTCAGGGAGAGGAGGAGGGGGAGGCTGCCTCCCTAGCCAGCACCAAGGGACCTTTCTGAGTGGGGCAGGGGGCAGCAGGGACCCTGAAGCAGGGGTGACACATTTCTAGCAGCAGACAGGGAGGGCTGGGACCACCAGGCCAGGTGCAGCAGCTCATGCGTGTATTCCCAGCTCTTACGGAGGCAGAGGCAGGAGAACAGCTTGAGCCCAGGAGTTCAAGGCCTGCCTGGGCAATATAGTGAGATTCCATTCTAAAAAAAAAAAATTGAAATGCCACCACCGTTAGCAGCAGGCAGCTGATGTCTGAAGGCTGGAGAGCTCAGAGGCTAGGGTGCAAAGCAGGGTGACATGGGGTCCATCTCAGTGGGATCTAGCTGTCCTCCCTCTTCTCACTAAGCCAACCATCCCAGCACCTGCTTCTCCACCAAGAACAATGGTGTCCCCCACCTCGGGGAGAGGAAGGGTGCAGGGTGTGGTGGAGGCAGCCTGCAGAGCCCGGGTGCCAGGTGGGAGCCTCCGGGAGGTCCCAAGCACTCTCTGGAAGGCTGGGCGGAAGTGAGAGTGGGAGTCACGCTGGGATAGTCTCCGGGTCAGCACTGCAAGTGCAGCGGTGCTGGGGAGGAGAGGAAACTCCAGGAGTCAGGCCTCCGCTCCCAACCCCCAGAGAGTTCCATTCCAAAGCTGCCAGCAGTGCTGGTGTTGTAAGAGGATGGGAGAATACGAAGTCACACGTCCCCATCCGGGCCTCTCCCCACCTGGCAGCCTCAGCCTCCACTCCCTGACGACACTCCTGCCCTCTCGGCCTCCCTGTAGTTCCTCAGTGTGGCTGCGCATGTCCAACCCCCAGGCGTTTGGACCGGCCACCACCTCCTCTGCAAGGCTCTTCCCCCGCGCCTCACTGTGGGACCTCTCCCCAGGCCCTGCCGGCCCTGCCTCTCACCTGGCCCCTCCTGACCCTCCAGCACCCCACCTTCCCATTTCCCTCACAGCCCTCCTCACACTCAGTGCTGAGCAGTGAGCTCCCACAGGGCAGCAGCCACGCCCACCTTCTCCCTGCTGTATACCCGCCCACATGGCTGGCACAGAGGTGCAGCTCAGACCTCATTTGTGAAAGGAAGAAAAGGACACTCTTTGGGGCTCAATGCACTGTCACTTAGGGGGAAACTATTAAGTGGTTCGGAGGCTTATCAAAGGGAGAGCCGGAGTCCAACCCAGGCTGGGGAGTTTTAGAACAAAAAACAATAGATCGCTCTGCATGATAAAGGGGGTTAAATTTGTTTTAGGGGCCAATGGAAGGGAGGTACATCTTCCTTCCTGTGGACTAACCCAGAGTGGGAAAGCTAGGGACACCTGTAGAGCCTTGGCACAGAACCAACATTGGCTGAGGAATGGTGAGAATATAAGTCCTTATAGCAGTGTTTAAGGTGCTGGATCCAGCCATTCCTGAAGCCAGAAGTTTATAGCGGCATGAGCCAGTCAAGTCCAACCATTCTCCAGGAAGGGTAATCGAAGCTGGGCTCATCCAGGTTGAGCTTTTCCCAGGTTCCCTACCAAATGACGTAAACCCCAAGTCAAACTGCTGGGGTGGGCAGAATAATAGCCCCAAGACATCTCTGTCCTAATCTCTGGAACTCATAAATAAGTTATATGGCAAAGGGACTTTGCAGATGTGATGAAGGTTATAAACCTCCAGATAGGGAGATTATTTCTGGATTATACAGGTGGGGCCAATCTAATCCCGGAAACCATGAAAGCAGAGAACTTTCTCCAGCTGGAGGCAGAGAGGGGTGGGCAGTAAAAGGGAAGTTGCAGAGATTGAGCGTGTGAGAGGCGCTCACCTGCTGTTGCTGGTGGGGCCGTGTGGAAAGTGAAGGAACAGGCCGGGCGCAGTGGCTCCTGCCTATAATCTCAGCACTTTGGGACACGAAGGAGGGCAGATCACCTGAGGTGAGGAGTTCAAGACCAGCCTGGCCAACTTGGCAAAACCCTGTCTCTACTAAAAATATAAACGTTAGCCAGGTGTGGTGAGCACACCTGTAATTCCAGCTACTCAGGAGGCTGAGACAGGAGAATCACTTAAACTCAGAAGGCAGAGGCAGGGAGTTGCAATGGCACCTCTGCCCTCTAGCCTGGGCAACAGAGTGAGACTCTGTCGAAAAGAAGAAAAGAAAAGAAAAGAAAAAAAAGAGAGCGCAGGAAGGAACATGGCAGCCCCCAGGAGCAAAGACCTGCCCCAGCTCCCAGCCAGCAAGGAAGGGAGACCTCAGTCCTACAAAAGCAGGGAACTGAATTCAGCCAGCAACGGAATGAGCCTGGAAGTGGATTCTTCCCCAGAGCCTCCAGTAAGGAATCCAGCATCACCAACAGCTTGATTTCAGCCTCGAGAGACCTCAAGCCAACGTCCCATTTGGGGCAGGACCTACAAAACTGTGACATAATAGATAAGAGTTCTTTAAGCCACTAAGTTTGTGATAAGTTGGTAATAGAAAACCAAGACACTAGTTTAATGAAAAAAGAGAACTGTCTTGTTCTCTCACTGCTCTAGCTTCAGGAATGGCTGGATCCAGCAGCTTAAACACTGTCATCAGGACTTGGTTTCTCTGCTTCCTGCACCCTGCTACCTCCCAAGCTGGCTTCATGCTCAGGCTCCATAGGGTCATCCTGTCAGCTTCAGTCTCTAATCCCCCAGGTTAAAGTCCATGGAAAAGGGGTCTTGCCTCTCCTCCAGCCAGCCCAGCATAAACTTCATGGTATCTCATTGGCTCTAACTGGGTGATGTGCCCATAACTGAACTCATTACTGAGGCCAATGGCCTGCAGTGTTCTTATTGGCCAGGCGTGGGCCTCATGCCCACCCCCATGAGGCCGGGTAGGACTGGACTCACCTGAGACCCAGGGACTTGGCTTAGGGAAGGGAGGGCTCCCCCGAGGAAATCCTGGGCACAGTTCCAGGCCGTCTGGTAATTGGCCTCAGAAGCCCCAGTGCAGAGGGGCGGGAGTTCTATTCTCGAATTTGCCTCGTCTTACTTTCCGGAGGGAAGACGCTCCATGGGTGACCTGGGTGGAGGAGCGCCCCAGCACCCCCATTCTTGGATATCCCCCCACCACCGTGCCTTTAGCCGAGCCCGCCACAGTCTCCTGCCCCAGGGCCGCAGTCCCAAAATTGTGTATGAGCGAGCAGAAAGCCTCTCGCTCCTTGGAAGCATGCTTTGTGGGAATCAAAGCAAATAAACTGGTATTTATCCCATGACTCCACGGGGTGGCTGTTTGTCTCTGAGGCAAATATGGTCAAAATTGAATCTTGTGGCCCTTGAAGGAGAACGAGGCTGTCCCAAGAGGAGCTCAGAGGGAGGTCTTGCATCTACCCTCCCACAGGCATCTCTGAACTCTCCTGGAGGACTCCCCAGGGGTGGGAGACAGGGGAGGGGGCCGGGCTGCACCCCACAGGCCATTCCCAGGGCAGCTCCAGGCAGGGCCCGAGCCTGTGACTGGGACTGGCATCCCCCTCCCCCACTGCACTGTCTCAGGAGGACTCACATCACGAGGGTGACTGTGGGTGACAGAGGCAGCTTTGGCTGACTTTGAAGCTTGGAGGGTCGTTTAATTTAAATCCTCTAGAATCCACATGAGCGGCAACTATTATAAGTTTCCTATTTTGTGCCCGACACTGACCGTGGTGGCTGGGTGTTGCCGTGGATGGGTCGGAAACACGCTTGCCTCCTGAGTTCACATTCAGGAGGGAGGCAGATGTTAAACCGAACAAACGAATAAATGCACTGAGCCACACAAACCCTGAGAAGCGCTGGGAGGAGGCAGGCAGTGTCGGAGGGTGGGTGGAGGAAGGGGTACTACATCCACGCCTGCAGGGAGGCACTCCAGGCGGTGGAAACAGCCTGCCTGTGTGAAGGCTCCGCGGTGGGAAGGTTTCAGCAGGGCCATATGTGCACTCAGGACTCTGCATGCAGCATTCCTTCCACAGACATTTATTGAGTGTCAAGTGCATGCCAGGCAGGGTGCCGGGCACTGGAGCGACAATGGTGAGCAGAGGCCAGCCCGGCCCCATGCCCCTGGAGCTCACAGTCTAGCAGGGCAGACAGACCCCAATCACATGCCCTGGAACCTCTTCCGTTTCTGGTGAGCACTGGCTGGAGAAGCGCTGGACACAGCCCGTGGCAGTTTCCCTGGCCTTTCTATGGCTCCTCTCTCTCCAAGGAGCTGGCTGCACCTGGAAGACCAAGCTTCAAGGTGAGGTTGGGAGCAGCATGGCTCCCTGGCCACCTCCCACAGGGTGCGACCTGGCTGGGTCAGCAGTCTGCAGGGAGCCAGGCCCAGGGCTGCTTCCTCCCCTCTGGAGCCCTGCACAGGGTGGGTCTTGGCCAGGGATCACCCTCCCTTCTCCGCCACCTGCACTCATTCCACAGGCGGTCTCTGCCAGCTGAGGATGGTGGCAGCCTCTGTTTGCTGACGCCTGAGTGGTCTACCCTTGCCACACAGGAAGGCTGTGCCTCCTGCCCATCAGAGGTGAGGTGTGGCTGTGTGACTGGCTCTGGTAACACGTGGGCCAAGTGATGTGAGCACTTTGCTCCTGGGCAGATGCATGAAGGCCACTGCACGCTTTCCCTCCACCACATGACCATGTTAGTCCCTTCAGCCCCAGCTCGGCCTGTCCAGGGTCCTGCTCCGTGGGCCACAGTGACACAGAATGGCCTCCGGCATCCACGTGTCCCGGATGAGAACGAGCTTGTGTGCTTTCAGCCACTGGGCCCCAGGGGTTGGCTCGTGGCAGCAGCGCCCATACGTCCCACCCAATGCAGCACCCGAGGCCCCTGAAGCCAGCACCCTCCTCGAGCCCGGCTCATGCGCCAGGTACCGCCGGCTGCCCACCGGCCCACACTCATCATGGCACAACGGGACTTCCGGTTTCCCGCCCCCAACACCCTGCTCCTCTCCCAAGTCACATGCATCCTTTCCACTGCTTAGGCCAGAAAACAGAGTCTCCATGTCTCTCTCTCTCCCCCCAGCCCCACATCCATTCCGCCAGCGAAGCCCGTCAGCTTTCTCTGCAAAATAAACCCCAGATCCAACCACCTCTCACCCCCTGGCCTTTCTACCAGGGAGGGGGAGCGTGCCCCTGGCCTGGACTTGGGGCCTCAGCCTCTCTCTTGTGATCCACACAGCAGACACCAGGAGCTTTCCATACCCAGCACACTTGCCCTCACTCCTCTGCTCAAAAGCCCCATGGCTTCTCCTTTTGTGCAAGAATGAAAACCTATGCAGCTTCCCCTGAACACAAGGCCTTGTGTGATCCGCCCCAGCTTCCCCTCTGGCCTCTCCTACCACTCTCGCCTCTAGCCGCAGTAGCCTCCTTCATGTTCCTCCAATAGGCGGAGCAGGCCCATGCCCGAGGGCCTTTGCATACGCCATGCCCACTGCCCACAAGCTCTCACCCGAACACCTCCATCGTGCACTCCTTCACCCGCTTCTGGCCTTCACCCCAGTGTCTCCACCCCAGGGAGGCATTCCCTGACCACCCTCCATAATCTGGAAACAGGTCCCCCCTCTGCTTTCTGCCCCACCCACTCTGTCTTCCTTCCCAGCTCTTAATCACCCTCTGACATACAATCTTGAGCTTTTAGTCCAAGAGAAGAGTATGTTCCCTGAGGGCAGGAACGGTGTCTGTTTTGTCATGGTTTCACCCCCAGCCCCTAACCAGTGTTGGCACATTGGGTGTACTCAACTGACATCAGTTATTTCCATTTCTATTTTTGTTCACGACCCTTTCCTAAAATGGTGGCTCCTCTGGCACACCTCTGGGTGACTGCTGGGTGGAAGTCCCGGAGCTGACCAGGACACCATTGACACTCATTGTGGTCAGTGGTTAAAAAAGAAGCCACCACTACACTCACCTGGTCCCCTGCTCTCACGCCCACTGGCCCCTGGGCAAGCTCTGGAGGTATGAGGTGAAAGTGACACTACATCCCAAGTATAACGGTGCAAACTCCATCTGCAGGAAGGGGACCCAAACTGCCTGTTTCTCTGAGACCCCAACCAAAGTGGGCAACTTGTCCAAAAATTGCTGTCTGTTCACCAGCTGTATGCTGAGTATGTCAAGGGCTGGAGGTTCCCAAGGGAGCCCAACACTCAGGCAGCAGCAGATGGCAAAAGGTCAGAGAGATGGAGTCCCAGGGGAGAGAGGAATTAATTCTGAAAACAAAACTTAGAAAACACTTTCTGGAAATGGTGCATTTGAGCAGGGTCCTAAATGAATTTTTAAGACATTTTATGACCTTTGTGAATTGTTCACTCAATCTAGAAGGTTCTTTCCTATCTCTCTCTGGCATCTGTTTCAGTTATCTATTGCTGTATAACAAACAACTTGGTGGCTTAAAACAATCAGCATTGTATTATTGTGCATGAGTCTGTCGGGTGACTGGGCTCAGCAGGGCGGTTCTTCTCCTCATGTTGTTGGCAGTTGTCCGGCGGCTCACCTGGGCTGGAGCATCTGAAATGATGCATTTCCAGGACTGGTGCCTTGGCAAGGATAAAAGAAAGGCTGAGTCCTTCCCTTGTGCCAGGTAGTCTCAGGGACTATTCTCTCTTCACATGGCCTCTTTCCCAGCTCCTGTCTAGTCCTTTAATCATGTCTGTTCACTGTTCCTTGTGCTTTTGTTCATTGTCTACTTCTCTTAGTAAACTGAAAGCCTGATTTTTTCACTGTCTGTTCCCTGCTGTATTCTCAGAGTTTACCACAGAGCCTGTACACAGCAGGCACCAATACTTGAGTTCAGTGAAGGCAGAAGTGACCAGTGAGCACTAGTTACAAGGGAAGGTGGAAAAGCAAGTTGAAAACAGCGAGGTCCTACTGAAAAATAGTTATGAACATGTCACCCAAGGACTAGGGGAGGTGACATGAGAGGGAATGGCCCTTTGGACTTCAGAGTTCTGTAACCTTCCAGCGTTTTACTGTGAGATTGCATTTCTTTTTAATCTTTATTATTTTTATATTTGCAGAAGCAGCACAGATTTGTGATACTATATTCAAACAAAGATGGGTATAAAATACACAGCTGCACCCCTGCCCATCAGTCCTGAATTTCCATGGCCCCTTCATCAGAGCCCCCCCCAGGCTCCGGGATGAAACCCGATGTTTGGGAGAAACATTTGTCATCAGTCCAGTCACAGCCATGGAGCCAGAGGCAGAGGGTTGGGCAGGGTTGGGGTGGGTGGTGGTGATGGAGAGCTTGCAGAAGGCTGAGTTCTCCCCTAGTTTGGTGAAACTGGAAGTCAAGGCTTCTAGTGTAGCATGGGGGCAGCGCCTGGTGGCTTCCTCCCTGCTGCAGGATGTGCCTGCCCCTGGTCACCTCCAACCCAGGATGTAGAGACTCTGGGGACAAACAGGCAGAAGAATGAGGCACCCCACCCTGCAAACCATCCAAAATAAAAGAGATATTAAACTATACATATGCATAGGGAAGGCCCACAAAATTCTGATTTTTCCAAAGGTGACATCAGTTGCTTTTTTGAAATATTCCATGGATTTGCTGATTCTGGACATTTCATAAGAATGTCCATGCATTTTATTTTGCATCAGGTTTTCAAAGTTCATCCATGTTGTGGTGTGTGCTGGTCCTTCATTCCTTTTTATGGCCAGACAATTTTCCATGGCATAGGTATGTCAGTTTGTGGATCCATTCTTCAACTGATGAACATTTAGGTTGTTTTCACTTTTTGGATATTACAAACAGTGCCGTTAAGAACCTTTGTGTCCACGTTTTGGTGTGGAAGCATGCTTTTATTTCTCCTCGGTTTTTCTAGGAGTGGAATCTCTGGGTCACATGGTAGCTCTCCCTGTTTAATCATTTGAAGAACCTCCTAGATTGTTTTCTATTTTCCATTCCTACCAGCAGTGGGGTGAGGGGCGCGGGGGTGGGGGGGTCCAATTTCCCCACATCCTCGCCAGCACGTGAGTTTCTCTGACTTTCTCATCCTAGCCATCCTAGTGGGTGTGAAGTGGTAGCTCATCTTTTTCCTTTGATTTGTGTTTAGTGTTATTCTTTTAAACCAGTTTACCTTATAATAAAAGCCAGCCTCACACTGTACTCTGCAGAGGATTTTGGAGGCCTGGAAAGGAAGAGGAAGGGGTTCCCAACCCCCTACTCTAACCAGCTGTACCCCAAGGGGATTAACAAAAAATGTATTTACACTGAACCATCAAAACCCGGAAGGAAAACAAATGTGAATTCTTCATCCAACTACAGATAGCGGAGTCTGCTTTCACTGCCAAAGAAACTAAAGAGAAAAGCAAAGAAAAAATAGAAACATTCAAAAAAGAAAAGAAACTAAACACAGAGGTTCTTTTATTCTAAAGCCAGGCTTCACCTTAGGATCAGTCAGAAGCGCTTAAAAAAATACCTATGCTAGCCCCTTCTCCCAAAGACTGTGTTCTGGGCACGGCCCAGGCAGCATTGCTCTCAGCAGCTCCTGGAGCTCAGTTCTCAGGGGCAGCCAGGGCTGGGAGCCCCGATAACAGGGATTGCTCGGGGGTGGGGCTGCCAGAACTCTTCTCGCTGTCACAGTCACAAAGATGCGGCTGTGGCTTTGGGTGGGGTCTGAGAGTCTGAGTGAGGTTGGAGCCCGTGAGTGAGGGGATGCCATTGGTATTGACACAAGTCCAGCGAGATCTCAAGATCCTCAGAGCTGGGGGTGGAGAGGTGGGGAACCTGTCGAGTCTCCCCAGCAATTAACCAGCTCAACACAAAGGGCCCGGAAGCATGAGAGGGCACTTTCTCAGGGCAGGGGTGACAGGACCATAGCAGCAGCACTGATCGCAATAAAGGCTGGCCCACCTTCAGCTTCTCCCTCAAATCTGACCCTGAGTGCTTTTTCTACTTCAAGTTCTAGGAGGCACTGCAAGATATTATTATTTCCTTTCTATGAATGAGGAAACAGGATCAGAGAAGGTGAGTGACTTACCCAAGGTCACACAGCTTGTCAGGAAAGAAACTCAGATTCACATTGAGGTCTGTCTGATTCCAAACATTTGAATTATTAACCCTTGCACTAGACCATCCCCTGAGGCAAAGCTAACTCTGCTGGAGTAGGGACCAAGTTTGAAGATATCTCTATCCTTCCGTTCATCCCTCCATCCATCCCTTCCTTTATCCATCTTTCCTCCCTCCCTCCCTCCATTTCCCCATTCATCTTCCATCAATCCTCCCATTCACCCTCCCTCCATCCGTCCATTCCCCCATCCATTTATCCATTCATCTGTCCATCTATCTCCCATTCACCCTCCATCCATCCATCCATTTCTCCATTTCTTCATTCATCTGTCCATCTATTCTCCCATTCACCCTCCATCCGTCCATCCATTTATGCACCTCCCTATCCATTCCTCCACCCATCCTTTTTCCCTTTCATCAGTCCCTCCCTCCCTTCCTCCCTCTCTCCCTCCCTCCCTCCCTCCCTCCCTCTCTCTGTCACATAATTGCATGCTGTTCTCTAGGAAGATGTCAAGGGGATAAAACCCGCATGTGTCTGACACGGTTGCTGCTTCCTCCCCTACTTGCCTCTCCCATGACTCCTAACTGATCAATTAAAATGCCTGCCAGGCCTCAGTGAGAGGCACAGTAAGGATTGGTGGGGACTGTAGCAAACTGGAGAACACGGGTGTGACTGCCGCTGTGAGGAACTCCGGACCCAGTGCTGTTAGAGAAGCTTCTGTTCACGGTGCCTTTTTTCTTTCCGCCATACTCCGTGACCATCTCTCCGTGTTGGTAGATAGACTTCCACAGCATCATTCTTCGTGGCTCCGTGGTCTTTCTCCCTGTGGCCACACCATAATCCAGGTCGCTCTCTCCTCCCATGGAGACCCTAGCTGCAGGTTAGAAGGGCAGCTTTGGCATCAGATCCCCTGGGGTTTGGACCCTAGCTCTGCCAGCTGCTCACTCTGTGACCCTGGGCAATCTCCCTCCCTGGCCTGAGCCTCAGTGTCTGCATCTATAAAGTGGGTTATTGTGTGGATTTAACGAGCCCATGTGGGTGGGTGGTGAGCACAGGGCCTGGCACAAGCCTGATGTGGACAAGCGCAGGCTTCTCTGCCCTGCCCACCCTGAGGATGAGGACCACAGCTCCCCACACCCCTGGTTACCTTGCAGGCTTTTGCTAAACCTCAGCTTGAGATGCAGGATTGTGGCCTTCACGGGCCACACCCTCCACCTAGACCTGCCGGAGCCAAGCAGGCTTTGGTGACATTCCGCTCTCCCGTGGCTCAGGAGGGCTGTGCTTGCCCGCTGAGCAGAGGCTGTCCACACCTGCACAGGGAGAGCCATCCCAAGTCACGCTGGTCGTGGGGAGCAGGGTGCTGCCACTGTGTGGGATAGTGGGAAGCCCGGGCTCAGCCCATCCTCCAGGAAGGAGGTTGTCAGGCCCAGGGAGGAGGAAGACGCAGCCCGGGCTCCTGCCTAGGATGCTCTGAGCCAGGCCCTTATCCAGAGACAGTTGCTTAGAAAGAAAAAAATGAGAGAACAAGCACGGGGATAGAGGCGACAGCTTAGACAGGAGGCCCCCGAGGCGGCTCCAAGGGTGACGCTGAGTTATTTGAATTAGGATTGAGGAACAACAAGGAGAGAGTGCCTCTCCCTCTCTCTCCCCCTCTCTCTCTCCCCCTCTCTCTCTCCCCCCATCTCTCTCTCCCCCTCTCTCTCTCTCTCTCTCTTTCTCTCTCTCCCTCTATCTCTTCCCCCTCCGCCCATCCCTCTGGATCAGACAGGTGGCAGGGCCAGTTCGCCCTGGCCATAGAGGTTGCAGCAAGGAAGTAGGATTTAGTGGCGAGCCATGAGAGCTGGCACTGTGTGATCGTGTGCACATGCCGGGAAACTGTGTTCTGAGTCACACGGTTGAAGATGGAGTGGGTTCCCACAGACAAGCACCTGGACCCCAGCCCTACCCTGCCGAAGGCTCAGGCCCCACAGAGAAACCAGAAAGTCAACAGAAGAGAGGAGCACAGACACCGCCCACCAGGACCCCGGAGCATCCGGAGCGTGCACACACAGATCAAGAGCAAGAGACCAAAGCTGTGAAAAATAGAGAGCTGTGTCAAGAAAAAATAAAAGCCTCCTGTCCTCCTATGACAATTCACACCTGGTCTCTTTCCTGCCATTTCTGTTTATACGCATATATAGATTATTTTAATAAATTAAAGGAAATAGTCACATGTCCCCCCCGACAGCGTTAATTTTATAATTTAGAAAAAAAATATCTTTAATTTCTCTAAAAACGCCCCCATCCCTGGGGCAGGGAACCAGCAGGAGGCACCCCGGAGCCCTCTGAGTTATTTCCGCTGCACCAGGCTCAGCCAGGCTGCAGGCGGAGGGCGGAGGGCAGGTCACTCCACCATGATCTCCAGGCTACCGTGCACCCTGATGTGTGCACCAGGGCTTGAGGCGGGAGCAGGCGGGGCAACGGGGCTGATAAGCAGAGCCGGGCACTTATCAGCCCCTGCGGGAGGCCCAGGAGGTATCTGGAAAGCCAGGTGCCCACCCTAGGCTGTGCCCTGCGCAACACCCAGCCTCAGGGCACACTGGGCAGCTGCCCCTGTTCTTCTGGTAGCATCTGGAGGCCTCCCAACGTCCTGCCCAGGGGGCTCCTGGTTGGGTGTTTACATCTCTGGGGAACAAACACAAGTGTGACTCAGCAGCCAGGGCAGGAGAGGGGAGGACGCCAGGCTGGCTCTGGATGAGGAAGGTGGAGGATGGGTGTGGTGGCCAGAACCCAGTCCTTGGGGTATAGCGGCATGTAGCTCCGGGTTCAGGATCACGGGTCCAACCCCTGGCTCTGCCACTGCTCAGCTCTCTGGCTGTGAGCGGGCAGCTAAATCTTCTCAGCCTTGGTTTTCCCATCTGTGAACTGGGCACAGTCAACCTCCCACCGGCTGCTGGGAGGGTTTAGGGAAATGACAGGTGTAAATACCAGTTTTCATGTGTCCGGGGCCTTGAGGACAACCTCAGTTCCAGAGATGGGAGACTGAGCCAGGAGGGGTTGCCTCGTTTGACTGGCAGCACGTGTCCGTCATCCTCAGGCAGCACCCCGAAAAACAACAGGTAGCCTCCCAGGAATCAGGGGTCTTCTGGCACCCACCCTCCATCGCTCGGCTTCCCCTGCCGGCAGTGGGGGCTGAGGGCTCCCTGAGGGGCGCCTGCTGCACACCGGGGCTGCATGGGGCACCTTACCTAACTCATCCCCTGCAATCCTGGCCACAGCCCTGGGAGGCAGGACCTTGGTTATTGACCCATTTCTAAGTGACATAACGGTGGCTCAGTCCATCCCCTGAGGTGGCCCGAGCAACCAAGCCCTTCCCACTGCACCTTTTTGGCCCTGCCCGCGGCCGGCCCAGGCTGGGGCTCTGCAGCCCAAAGGACTCATGGGCGGGGCTTAGGGGACAGGACTGAGCCCTGGTCAGGGTGTTCCACTCAAGCTCCAGAGGTCACATAGCCAAAGCCAACAAGACAGGCCTCGGAGGCAGACCGGCCCAGGCCCGATGCCTGGATGGGTCAGCTACTCCTCACCAGGCCGCCTCCCTGCTCGAAGCCCCGGTCTTCCACTCTGTAAAATGGGACCATGACTCCACTCCTTGTCGGAGGATGCTAAGGAGAGGGAACAGAGCCAGCACGCTGGAGCACATCAGAGGGCACCTCTCGGTGGCCCCAGCCCCAGCTCCCATTCAAGGACCACGAATGGGAAGGCACTGTGGGCCTCTGGTCCCTCAGGAACGTGAGCAGCCAAGGCCGATGAGAACTGTTCGCCAAACTCCCAACCCTCACTGAGGCAGAAGCTCGAGCTGTCCTCCTGGAACTGCCCCTAAGGAACCAGGTGACCTCGGCCATGTTCAGTGAGCACTCTGAGCCTCGATTTCCCACTGGGTGGAATGAGCATAAGGATAGACCCAGCTCACTCCACTGGTGTGAAGGTAAGAGGTAAGAAAGGCTTGGTCTTCCTAACGCGCCATGTGAATGGGACATTACTCTCATGGACTCAAAGCCTTATTGCTGGAAGGACTTGAGGCAGAAACTGCACATTGTCTGCACAAAGACATTCCTGCGTCTTCCTCGTTAGCAGAAGGCTTTCTGTGTTCCAGGTAGCTATGTGACCAGCTAAACACCAACATTCCCCACCCTCCCTTGCAGTTAAGTATGGCCATGTGACTAAGTCTGGCCAATGAAATGGAAGAGGAATGTTGCATACAACTTCTGGGAAGGCTCCTGGTAAAGTCTCAGCTTGAGATACTCCAGCCTTCCCCCTTCCTTTCTTCTTCTGCCTGGACTTGAACATGATGGCTGGTGCTCCAGCAGCCATCTTGGTCCCTCAGATGGTCTTAAGAAAGGAAGCCACGCTTTGAAATGGTTCACTGGGATGATGGAAGAGGCCTAAGCTCCTGATGACTGTGGAGCTGTCATCCAAGCCCTGAACTGCCTGCTTCAGACTTCCTTTACATGAGAAAAATAAATAAATGATAGGTAGCTAAGAACTGCCCTAATTTTGGATTTTCTATTTCATGTCACTGAACCTAATTCTAAGTAATGCCAGCCCTTTGAGGTTGTATATGTCAAGAGTCTTGGTTGCAAAGGAAAAAAATCAAATCAAATAGGCTTAAGTAAAAGGGGGAATGTATTAGCTCTCAATTAAAAAAAGTCCAGGGTCTAGCTTCAGGCATAGCTGGATCAAGGGGCCCCTAAAGATGTCCCCAAGACCCTATCTCTGCTCCTGTCTCCTCCACGGCTCTCATTTCTCCTGGGCTGGCTTCCTTCTCAGGCAGTCTCTCCATAAGCACAAACTCCTCTCTGCCCCAGGCTGCTCCAGGCTTATCTGCTCTCAGCTTGGCTTCCTCAACAGAGAGACAGCTTTCCTGCCCTAGGAGTCCCAGTGGACTCGCATGGACCCACATGGGGTCACGCACCTATCCCTGAACCATTCACAGGGTCCAGGGGAGTAGAATATGCTGACTGAGCTGCGGAGCCAGGGGTGAGGGTGGCTCCTTTGAACCACCCAGCATGAGGGTGGTGCAGGGGCAGCTCCTCAAGGAAACCCAGGTGCCGTCCCAGGAAAGGAGTGGACACTGGGCAGACAGGACCGGCGGGGCTACTCAGGGGTCAGCTCAATGCATGCAGGAGAGAATGTGAGGTTCAGAGAGGACGCCAACCAGGCAAGCCCCCCATCAGGGCAGAGCGGGCAGAGCAGAGCAAAGCAGGGCTGACATGGAGGTGACTTCACCATGGTGTGGCTTCTTCCTGTGGGCCGCAGTGGCTGTGGCTCTCATAGCTTGTCCTAGTCCAGTCCCTCTGCGATTACACCCTCAGAAGGGAGTGACAGCCCAATGGTCTCAGAGAGGCTGTTTTTCCTCTCTGGGCCTCAGTTTGCTCAACAGGAAAGTGGGGTGAAAACGGGGCTCTGATCACTAAGGGAAGCACCTCTCACCCGCCACTGCCCCTCCCCAGGAAGAAGTCTGCAAACCAATGCCATGGGACGGGGTGGGGTCTCAGGACCCTCTGGATCCTGCCTGCCTCTCCCAGCCCCCAGCTGGCTCACACAGCAGCCACGTGCCCCAGAAGTCCCGCTTGGCCTCTGCCCCCCGGGCCTGGTCCTGCCCACGTGGAGGGTAACGGCTTGGAGGTGGCCCGACCTGTGGGCAAAGCCAGCTGGCTGGGTGACCCCGGCCGCACTGCTGAGGCTCTCCGGGCATTGTCATCTCCTTGAAGAAGGGAAAGCAGGAGCGTCTCTAGGCCTCACAGGACTTGGGCACCCCACTCCTGGGGGCAGTGAGTGCCTGGCCCATGCTGCCGTCTTTGTGGTCCCTCACGGCCGTCCCAGCTTGGTGTGCAAACCTTAAAGGCAGCAGCTTCAGGAGGTGACCCCAGGAAGCACAGCAGGGGATGGAGGATGTGAGACAGTGAAGAGAAGGGAGAGGCGTGGACTCAGGGCATCAGTGCAGGGCACCCCAGAGTGACCACCGAGGGAGGCGAGGGAGGGGCATCTATCCCCTAACTCCCCTCCAGCCTGCTGAGGGCTGCCCTGGGGTGTCAGCTCCCTGGCCTTCCTGCTTGCCTGTGCACTGGCAGAGCCCACGCCGATTTCCAGACAGAAAACCCTCTCCGGGGCTGGAGGGCTGGCAGTGAGAAGCCTTCCCTTGTGCCGAAGGACGCTGGGGGTCAGTATCTGCCACCCAGCCAGGTGAGCGGCCAGGCCTGGCACCTCCCTCACCTTCCATCCCTTCTCCCTCCGAGCCCTCAGGCCTGGACCTGCTCCACCTCCCTCTCCCCCCAAGTCACTGAACCCTCAAAACCATGGCTGCTGCCCCGAGCCAAACAATGGGGGTGGGTCCTGTACTGTCACTCAACACGAGTGTGCATGTGTCTGGGTGCACATGTATCTGTGTGTGGGTATATGGGGGTGTGCAGGTGTCTATCTCCACATGTATATATGTGTGTGTGCACATCCATGTGTGCCTTGGAAGGTAACTGTGTGCAAGCGTGTTTCCAAGTGCGTATGTGCATGTGCTGTGTGAGCCAGGGTGTGTGCATGTGTAAGTGTGATGGTGTGTCTGAGAATGTCCAAGTGTGTGTCTGTTTCTCTGTGTGCGTCTATCCCTCAATATCATGAAATGGGAGTGTCTGTGTATGGCACATACATGTTTGTGTTTGTGTATCTGTGGATGCGTGTCTGTGTGTAGATGTGTATGCATAGTTATGACTGTATCAGTGTACGTGTGTCTATGAGTGTGTATGGGGGCAGGGATGTGTTAACGTGTATATATACACAAACATACCTGTGCATGCATGTGTGTGTGCACACCTGGCCCTCTGGGCACCAGAGGAACACAGCGGGTAGGACAGAAGTCCCTGCCTTGGGAGGACACGCACGACCCTCTTGCACAGTGAGGCTCAAGGCCGGGGCCGGTCTGGCTGGGCTGAGCCTTCACGTCTGGGCACACCCCGCCACCTCCATCAGGCCCGCGCCCTTCAGCTCCAGGCAGACCCCTCTCACCACGTTTCCTGGCCGCCCAGGCAATGTGGGGTCCAGCCCTAAGCATCTTGGTCCACCAGTGTGGGATACCTGGAGGGTCACTGACCATCCATGAAAGCATATGGCACAGCATGTGGCCCAGAGTCAGTGGCTACAGGGGCAGCGCTGGAGTTAGTAGGACCCTCGTGGCCGAGGCTGGTGGCCACGCTCTGCATCCCTGACGCCCTCAGCCAGCCCCTGCTTCCCACTCAGCTCAGGTGACTTAGAATTTCTCTCTTTGCTTCATCACCACCCAGTCTTCAATCCTGGGACCCAGGAGATGTTTTCAAGGCCTTGAGGCCTTCCCAAAGACCTGTCCCCAAGGCTGCCAGCAGCTGATAGCGACAGGAAGCAAGCAGGCCGCCAGTGGCCTTTGCGATAACCCTGGCAGCACCCGCAGCCCCCCTCCATGGCCCCCAAGTTATCAGCTGCAGCAAGTCTCCTCCTCTGGGCTGGAAGCCCCATGCTGACCTCCCTGAACCCTCGTGAGTGTTTGCAAACTGAGACAGCAGGAGGGAGGGGCCTGGGAAGAAGTGTAGCCCCCACAGGAGCTCCATCTCCCCTCCCCGGAAACCTGTCAGTCTCCACCCCGTGACACTGTGGTGTCTCCCCCAGCAGATGATAAACCCCAAAGGGCAGCCCTGTCTGCTCTATCCCCAGCGCTCTGCGTGTGACCCAGCACACATTTCCTGGGATGACTCAATGAGTGAGCAATTGAAGGAAGGAGTTAATATCCTCACTAGCCCCAACACCTCCTCGGTGAAGGGGTGTGGTTTCACCAGCGCCGAGTTCTAGATGCTGGGCCTCTCCAGCCCCAGAGTGAGGCTCCCCTCCCTTCCTAACTCTACCCTAAGGGCAGCCGTCCTCAACAGCTGCCATCGTCCCCTCAGGAGCCCACACTCAGGGTCCTCTGGGGGCAACTCCCCTTCCCTTGGGGAACTGTCCTAT
Organism: Cacajao melanocephalus; assembly: GCA_963573385.1. NCBI lineage: Eukaryota > Metazoa > Chordata > Mammalia > Primates > Pitheciidae > Cacajao > Cacajao melanocephalus. The sequence continues at coordinate 10,558 of CAUYLG010012728.1, read as the reverse complement.
TCCACAGGGATCTACATGGTGTGACTGCCACTCAATGCCACGTCCAGGCCCCTCCCCAGCGACAGCTCCAAGTAACCCAAGCACAGTCCTCTCTGAGTCTGAGGCCGGTGGATGATGCACAGTGGACAGGACGCCAGGCCTCCCCTGCATTAGCAGGTGGGAAGAGGGGCTGCATCTGTTCTGCTGTGGAGGCTCAGCGGCTGGTGCAGGCCAGGCGCTCTGGCACGGCTGCCCGTGAAATTCTGGTCTCCTGAGCCAGAAGGCGGGGCATGAGTGATACCCACAGGCACCAGGGAAGCACTGTGTTTCGAGAGAAAAATTACAGACTGACTTTTTCTTTAAAGAAAACAAGTTTTATTTTTATCATCAGAACATTCTAATAAAAATATTATCATGAGATTAGCTACCTTTATTCTCTGGGCCTTGACTCTGTCCCAGGCCTGCCCTGGAGCGCCTGCACGCTCAGCTCCCTGAGGTAGGTCCGGAGGGAGACCCCCCGCCGCTGCCCCCCGCCCTTGGCCAGGATACCTCTCACCTCAAGCCCTTCCTTGGACCCCCACAGCTCTGGATGCCCCACAGCAGCCCTGCCATGGCTGGCAGAATGGCCTTCTCCCTCCACTAACCCAAAGGCAGGAACGGTCTTGGGCTGGCACACAGCAGGTGGTACGGGGGGAGAGGGAAGAGGCGCCCCCTCCTGCATTCAACTATCCAGCAGGCAGAGCTCAGGGCCCCACACCAAGCTGGCAACACTGTGGTCTAGACCCCGAGTGTCGTGAATCTGTGGGTCACTCCCTTTCCCTTCCATAGTGGTTGGGGAGCTGGAGGGAGGGAGAGGAGCATCAGTGTCACAGTGAGGGGGTCCTGAGACAACTCACTGTGCCCCCCAAGCAGGCGGCATCAGACTGGCCAGGCGGGCCTGCGGGGCCTGCTGTCTGCAGTGCCTGCCCCACCGAGAGGCTCCTGGCCCGCAAGCCGGCAGACACTTTATTACACAGAAACACTGTCGTTGTCCCCGTGGGCGGAACCAACAAAAGCAAGTCTCTCCAAGTCAAAAATAGGTTTTGGATTCTTGGTGGCGGCAGTATCCGCTGAAAAAATAGACTGAACTTCTGAAATTATCTAAGTAGCAAAACAATTACAAGAAAAAAGTTGCAACTTCAGTGCTTTGACTGAAAGGGGCCTTTGGCCGGCAGCTCGATACCAGCGGCCCCTGCGCACCTGGGAGCTCCTCCAGCTTGAGGAAGCCGCCCACGTGCCCCGTTGGAGAAAATGGGACTCCAGCAGGAGGCTGTGTCCTCCACCTGGGACTGCACTCACAGCTTGCAAGGATCGACTTACAATCAACAGTCCATTCACTTCTTGCTCTCAGGTTCCCTGGAGTCAGGCATCTCTGCAGGGTCCAGGGCGGCCAGGGGCTGCAGAAGGTCCGTGTCACCCCGGCCAGGTACCGTGGTAGAGACACAAGCCTGAGGGCACCTGGAGTGTGGAGAGGCAGGAGAAGGTGCAAGGAGAGGCTGCCGTGGTGTGCAAGGAACGTGGGGTTGCATCTTTAAATAGCTCTCGGTCATTCTTCTTCAAGTCCTCCCTCAAGACACCATGGGACTTAGATTTAAAGAGAAGCTGTCTCTCCGCGGTCCCAGGGCGCAGACAGAGTGCCCGGGCGGTCTTTGGAGGCACGGGTGCTGGTGGCACCTCACTGAAGCTCAGCCAGGCTGCCGCCGGCCCATAGTGGCCTGGCAGCTCTGTCTGCTGTGAAGGTGACAACGCCAGTCCTCGGGGCAGGAATGCCCCTCACTGCATCCTGTCGGGCTGCAGCTGTGGTGCCTGGTACTGCACGAAGGTGGTGCCCGCGGGGGCTGCAGCTGAGAGGGCCTGGGGCACAGCGGCCGGGTAGCTGTAGCCCATGAAGCCGGCAGCTGTAGCCGGCGAGGCAGCGTATGGGTACTGGTCGTAGGCAGCCGGTGGGTACTGGGCATAGGCCGGGCTGGCAGGCGTGTACTCAATGTAGGGCGAGGACAGTGACGGGACGGGGGCAGCTGGGATCACCACACTGGGCTGCACGATGGCTGGCGGGTAAATGTAGTGCGGAGTCAGCCTGTGGGGCCAAGCAGAGCAGGTCAGGGCCAGGAATGGGATCGGGGAATACAGCTGGGCAGGTGGCGGGGTACACGATGCGTGCAGCCCCCCACCCCAAGCCTTGATTTTCATCATTTCAGGGCCGATACTGCGGCCTCAGGACCTTTGTGCTGGCTGTTTCCACTACCCAACAGGCTCCCTCCTCCCCTCCACATCTCCTTTTTAGCAAGGCCCTTCCCAGAGTGCACTCCCCATCCCAGCCCTACACCCCACACCCCTGGGGCTGATGCTTGGATGGTTATTTGCAAATGATCTGAGGATTTGAAGACACGACAGTGGAGCATGAGATCAAGTGTGGGGCCCTGTGCGAAGGCCCAGGGCGCACGTCTGGGAGGCCAGCCCTGTCCCCTTCCCTGCTCATCTCCCCGACACCCAACACCCACCAAGGACACTGCAAGCTCTACTCCTGTACACACCTCCTCCCCCTGCCAACACTTGCTCTCATGGGGCTTCTTTCTGTCCCTGCCAGCACAGACTGTCCTGCCGTGAGGATGTGAGACTGACTGTGTGAACGCTGGAGCAAAGGAGAGCAATGGCAGTGACCACAGAGACGATGGTGCCATGAGCAGCCCTCGGAAATGTCACACTGAGTGCATCACCCCGTCAGCTTGCTCTTCCCATCATGAGGCCCATTTCACACATGGGGCCAGGGGACTTGGCCAAGGTCCCACAGCTGATGAGGTGGAGGGGCCAGGAGTCAGCTGGCTTCAGAGCTGTGCTTTCAGGCCTAACCAGGCAGGCCATCGTGGAAACGCGTCGAGACCACCACTTCCTGCCTGCTGTAGGCGATCCCGGCCCTCAGCACGGAGAAAACAGAGGCTAAAGGAGGCAGCTCTCCTGGCCTGTGCCTGCTCTGCCAACCAGCTGCTGGGTGGCCCAGGGCAAGCAGCTGAGCTTCAGTTTCCCATCTGAAACAGAACACCCACCTCAGCGGCATCAGAAGCTGCTGCGGAGCCCGAGGCATGGAGTGGTCTTGCCAAGGCACGGCACTGCGTCCCGGGCATCAGTGTCTCCCCCGCCTTGCACGCCTGCCTGAGTGACATAGGCCAGGCCCAAGGGGGGCGACTTGGAACCTCAGCTTCCTTCCGCACCTGTAAGCGGGGCCCCCACTCAAGGGAAGCAGCTCCAGGGAAAGTACAACATCTGTCCCTGCATTTTCCTGTGCCCAGCGGGGACAGAACTGCGCAGCTTTCTGGAGCGCATTTTGGCAACGTGTAGGCCACTGCAAACACAGGATCCCTCCCCAGAGCCAGGGTCCTCTCAGGGTCAGAGAGGAGCCAGGTGCACTCAGTGGATCCTGTAGCCCCTACAGAAGAGTGGGAACCAGGAAAACCCAGATGACCCGGTGCGGTGGGGCCCTGCTCTTCCCACACAATGGGCAGCAAACACCTGAGGGACGCCTGGCCTGTGCCTGAGGGCCCCCAGGGCCTCTCACCGCCCCGCCCTGTCTGGGAAGTGTCTGGGAAGTTCCTCCACTGCCCCGCCCTCTCCACTGCTGTTCCCTTTCCCAGGTTGGGGCTACCTCAGTGGCTGCTGTAGCCACACTTGCCACACGGCCTGCCCTCCACAGCACCTGTCCAGACGTCCCACAGAGGCGCCTCCTCTCTCTCTCTCCCAGGTTCGAAGCCTCTGCTGTCCACCCTGCATCCTTCACGGGAGCAAGAACCTTGCATGGAGCCAGGCCTGGGTTCAAATCCTGACTCTCGCGCTGTGACGCCCTTCTCACCTATCTGCCAGGATGCAGCAGGGATCTGACCACACAGCCCCTGCCCTCAAGGGGCTTAGCTTCTAGGATGGGGAGAGGCACCAAAACGCACCAACCCATAAACCAGAGTTGGGGGGACTCCAGGGAAGTCAAGGCAGCAGAGGGCTGTGACGTGTAGACAGCCAATGGGGGAGAGGCCAGGTGGTTTCCTGAAGGAGTAGATGCCTGCAGAGACCTAATAATGAGACAGAGCTGGCCGTGGGGGAATAGCACTGTGGCTCAACAGTGGAGGCAGGTGCCAGTCTGAGCGTCTGAGGACTGGATGAGAGCAGCCGGCACCCTCTGCGCACAACCCTCCAGTGGCAGCCCCACCATGAGGCGGCCGGCCCGCTGACCCTGGGCTTCCACCACACACCCAGCTCCACACTGGCGCCAGCCCACACCCCACAGCACCTCAATCCCTCGCATCCTCCCACCTGGGCGCCTGGGACCTGCCAATGCCTCTGCCTGGAGCCCTTGTCCTGGAATGGCTCCCCGGACCCCACATGGAGGCCACCCTGCCACCTCCCTGTGCTGCCCGACCCCCTACTGGACGGCGTGCTCTGTCAGAGGGAGGGCTCTCTCTCATTGCCCAGCTCCCTACCAGGGCCAGGCCTGTGGGAGGCACTAGGCACACGGTGCTTACGGAACAAAGGCCCGGTGAGCGGTACAGACCCAACTAAGAAAGATGAGGAGCTCTGGCCAGCGGAGGCGGGGGGCCCCAGCTGGGTCTCAGAGGCCTCCCTCGGGAAGGGGGCAAGTGGAGACACAGCAAGGACTGTCTTGGGGCTGTGCCCAGCAGGCCATCGCTGGCATCACCAGTGCCCCCCCCCACCCAGCTCTCAGAACCTCAAAAATTCCTTAGTTGGAGGCTATGGAAGCTTTGAACCCACTTCTCCAAACATGGGCAGTGGTGCCCCTGCCTCAGACACCTCCCTCTAAGTATTTGCTAAAAAATGTGTATCCCATGCAGACTGCAAAGGCAGATGCAGCCCAGGAACCAGCATGAACAGGCCCCAGGGTCCTGATCTACAGCTGCCTTCAAGAACTGCTGCCCAGACCAGGGGTGCAGAACACAAGGCCTAGGGCTGTGGGGCAGCTGGGTCCCGGCCACATTCAGCTCCAGGGCTGCTGTCACTTCTATCGGGTCCCCGATGCCCCACATCATCGGGCCACAGCTCTGCCTTGGCCACCAGGGAGCTGCCCCACTCAGGGACATTCAAACACGAGCGTGGGTGAGCAATTTCTAGGCTGGGGAGGAATGGGGCTCTCCGGTTTCCCGACCCTTGGGGACACTGCACGTCTGTATCTTTTCATCTTTCTGTATGTAAAAGGCCTGGGATAACTCACAAAGCATGTTCAAAGCCACAAAAAAGATGCTATTGTTAGCCCATTTCCCAGAGAGGAAATCCGAGGCTCAGAGAAGCCGAGAGCAATTTGCCTCATCACAGAGCAAGGGAGTGGCACAGTAGGGTCTACTGTTGGTAGCTGTGCCCACGAGAACTGGCTAGGGCCCCAGATTCGGCTCAAAAGGCAGGCATGGCAGGGGCCACATCTCCAGGTCCCAAGGGGGAGGGAGAACACGGGGAAGTCAAGGTGGAAGGAGCCACAAAGCCCCCTCAGGCAGGAGCTGCGCTCCAGCAGCTTCTCTCCCTCCTTGGGCTGCGCCTCGCCCTGCACTTGTCTGAGTTACCAAACAGGTTTCAAAACTTCCAAGGCCCAGTTTCCTCATCTGCAAGTTGGTCCCACAGAGGCTGACCTCCAGAGCTCACTGTGAGGCCCTAGAGGCACCATGAGAACAGCGATTCCCAACCAGGACGACTGTGCCTCCAGGGGTCGCTGGACAATGCCTAGGGACAGTTCTAGCTGTCGCAACAACCAGGAACAAGGGGTGGTGGTGCTGCTGACATTACGGGTGGGGGTCAGGAATGCTGACAGCTTCCTACAATGCCCAGGGTGCCTCCACAACAAAGCAATGCCTTGCTAAAGGTCCGCAGTGCTGAGGATGAGACGCTCAACTGCGGAGCATCAGAAACCACGCGGGAGGGGTGAAGACAAGGAATCCTCATTGCTGCTCTGACCGCAAGTGCCCATGCCGGGGGGCTGCAAAGGAGGCAGGTGGGGACTGAGAGGCAGAGGCGCACACACACCCATGAAGCCACACATGCATGGGGGAACTAGTGAGTGGTCAGGTGAGAAAGAAAAATGCAGCCAAACCACTGGCCTGCACTGTCCAGGGCAGCCCTGTCCCGGCCTCAGGCCCAAGACTCCACTTCCTGGCAATGCAGACTGGGTGCGTGCACCAGGCAGGTTCCTCAGCACTCCCACCCACACTCCAGGCTCAGAAAGGTCAGGTGCCACAGCCTCTGCACGCAAAGGCACGGCCTGGTAGCCCCACACCACCCCATCCACCAAGCCTCAGCAACACCGTGTCCCCGGCATAGGCTCACCTGCCAGGGCACGTGCCAGTCTGGCCCTGGCGCGACTAGCCTGCCCTCCCCACCTCAGTGAAGAGCGCACCAGGCCACCTGGCACTGCCAGCTCACCCCTGCTGCAGCCCCTGCCCACACCATCCGACAGGGAGCATCCCTGCTTCCATCCCTCAATTCTCCGATCCTCCTCCTCCATCACCAACCCTCCAGGCCCAGCCTCCCTCCACCGCCACCACGGCAGGGCCACGCCACTGCACCCGCCTCCCATCCTTGAATCCTTCATCCAGCGGCGGCCAGAGCTGTCTTAAAAACATCAAGCCCCGTCACCCCAGGACCAGAAACCTCCAGCTGCCTCCCAGAAGGAAACACAAACTGCTCCCTCACGGCTTCCTGCGTGATCAAGCCTCGCCTACCTCTTCTAACTCATCTCCACCCGCACTGTGCCCACCCTGGCCACACTCCCGCTGTCCTGGGCTCCTTCTGTTCCCAGATTCAACTCCTTCTTCGCACCACAGGGCCTTCCCACTTGCTGCTCTTCCCACAGCTCAACGCTCACCCCTGGGGGGCCCACCCTGAGCCGCGGCTTCATTTCCTTCATTTCCTTATGATCGGAAGCCCCCGGGTCATCCACCTCACACAACGTCTTCCCCGCAAGGGCAGGGTCTCAGCCGCGTCCCCAGTGCCCCTGCACAGCATGCGCCCAGTGCTGAGCACCTGAGGCAGGCCCAGGCTGTGCAGGCAGCTGCAAAGAGCCCCCTCGGAGTGGCTGCTGCTTCCCAGGCCGAGTACCTGCCCGAGAAGGCAGAGAAAGCAGCTCAGCCTTGAGCAGCCAGGGCTGGGCAGGCTGGAGGGACAGGTGGGCATGGCTCCACCCAGCAAGTCACAGCTAGACAGGCACAGTCTGCCAGCCTCTGCTCCCACCAGGTGTCTGGTGGCCCTGGGTGTCCTCATGGCTGCCTCTGGGGAACCACAGGCCCCAGGGGGCGGCTGTGAGGATGTAATGCTCTGTGCACCCCAGGGACCTCAGCAGCATCGGCGCCTCTGTGGGCCTGAGGAACAGAGGCCCTCCCTCTCCTAGGATTTTCAGCCTCAGGTCAGGGGGCCACAGCCAAGGACCCTTGGTGAGCAAAACACACCAGCGGCCAGGGCGGTCAGGTAGGAACCCGAAGATCGGGGACCCAGCGCCCTTCAGGGCTGCTCCTGTCCAGCCAGGGCCCGCTGGCCTCTGCAGGGATGCAGCACTAGAAGCCACTCTAGAATCAGCCCTCTGTAGGGCCACCAGGACTGGCTGTTCCCTCACAGGAGAGGCAGGAGCCTCCTTTCCTTCCAGTTTCCCTACAGCTTCCGGCCCCAGAGTGACCAGGCGCCTGTGCCTCCTCATCCTCTGCAGAAAACTTATGTCCTCCTGCCACGACCCCAGAGAAGAGCCTTGCACCAGTCAAATGTGGATCTGATCCAGAGAATGGATCCCACCACTTGTGAAAAGTCCAGGCAGAGCCAAGGAAGAACCTGTAGGAAGTGGTGGGACAGACCCCCCAACATGCCACCCAAGCCACTCTGCGATGCCGGACACTGGGGGCAGGCACCTAGCTGGGGTCAGGGGTGTTTGCAAAAGGACGACTCGGGTTCTCTGCTTCCCTCCAGTGACAGGGCCTGGGCAACACTAAACCCCCAAATCATGGAGCCACTGAAACGGGCCACCGTTAGGGCTGGAAAGGCCAGGCCATCCCAGGAGGGCTGGGCACGCACGAGCTGGCTCTGTCACAGCCCAGAAGAGGACAGGGGGACCCGGAGCCTGGTCCAGACTAGAAATCTGAAAGGTGCCTGCCTCCCTTCCATTCACATGAGGCCCAGGCAGCATCTGCACCCCAACACAACCAAGGTCTGCACACAGCCAAGAGCACCCCCGCGGACTCAGTCCACCGAGATTCAGGGGCCCAAGGGCAGAAAGAACCCCAAGTCCAGATCCTGGCCCCGCCTATCCAAGGTCAGCCTCTCCGGCCTGTTTCGCCCTCTGTAAACTAAGGATGCTGCAGAGCCCAACAGCCTGCCCATGTGACAGAGGGCTCGGGTCTCCTGCACAGAGTCTGAGAAGCTCCTGGTGGGCTGGGTGAGGGGCGTGCAGATGGAGCCTGGGAGACATCTGCTGCCCCACACGCAAAGCAGAACTCTCAGTGAAAATAACTGACCACGGCCCAGGAGGACTCATTTTCTGAACATAAAGTTGCCTCTGAAAATAAAAACGAAAAAGGCAAATGAGCCCATTTCACTTTCCCGGCGCCCCGGGGGCCTTGCCCCACCACGGCAGAGACGGACCGAAGCTCTTTGGGCTCTGACTCCTGCCTGGCTGGGTGTGGAACGACCCCGAGGCACAACACAGGCAGGAAGCCAGGCCACGGCCCTGCCCCCGGGAATCCCCAGTGACTTGCTCGTGGGAGGGCCAGGAGGTCTAGGGACATTCAGGTTCTCTGGGGCACTGTGTGGGGCATCAGCACAGGATGCAGGTCAAATGACCTCTGTGGGGCAATGCCAGGCCAGAGCAGCATCTCCACTTGAACCTGTCCAATCTCCAACTTCTGACCTTCTCCCCAGAACTGCACTCCACAGCAGGCTCCACCCCAGTGAGGGCCAAGCCCACCTCCCATTTCCTAGGCCCAAAGCTCCAGAATCTTCCTGGACTCCTCTTTTCTGTCCCAGGTTCTCTAAAATACGTACCCAGAATCTCCCAGGGCCGCACCCTCCCCTCATGCCTGGATTACTGGGCATCCCCTAAGGGCCTGCAACCACCACCCAAGCCCTCAGCAGTCCAGGCTCAACCCAGCAGCCAGAAACAAAAACTCTGAAAACAAAAATGCAGACTGACCCATCCCTCCTCTGCTGTGAGTCTGCGTGGCCCAGTGTCGCTTGGGGAAAGGTCACAGTGCCTCCCTGGGTCACCAGGGTCCTCAAGGAGCTGAGGCCACCCTGCTGGGCCCTGAGCCTCCCCAGCTGCTCCCTTCCCCTTCCCAGCTCCTGTCGCCTTCTGAGGCATGCTGACCTCCTCTGTGTCTGGCCCCCTCTCACCACCTCAGTGCAAGAGGCACTGTAGTTAAGAGCTGGAACCAGGTCTCCCCTCATCCCCTCGGCAGACCCCAGCTCCCTACTCCACCCACATGAGGTCAGCAGGAAGCCCCTGATGCCCCCAGCACACTGCAGAGCTCTTAGCCTGTCCACCCTGGACACAAGGGGAAACTGAGGCTAAACGAGGCTAGCTGAAGCTCAGGTCTCCACCTCAGTCTGTGATCAGGCCTCTGCTCCGAAGCAAAGCTCTGGCTCCTTGGCCCAAGGCTTCCAGAAGAGGCTCCCCAGGCCAGCGGGGAGCCAGGGTGAGAACTCATGCTCGGAGAGGAGCCCCTGCCACCTAAAGGCTTTCTGTTCCAGCAGACAGGACAAACAACAGGTGCGGCATGGGCGCCCGCCCTGGAGGGCCGAGACGCAGCCCACGCCTGGCTCCAGATGAGCTACCAAACAGGAAGCCTCAATGGGGGCGGCGGGGCCACCGCGAGACACCCTCAGAGTGAAAACGTGACACCGTGATGGGGGTGGAGTCACTTCCTCCCAGCCCCCATGCCTCCTGGCTCTGACCTCAGCTGCTGCCCCGGCCCCATAGTGCTCACCCCGTGCCCGCCACGGCGACCTACAGCTCACCTGTTGCCCTAAGCCTGGGCCGCTCACTCTGCCCCAGATGCCAATAGGGCCCACTTCCCCACTCGCCTCATCCTCAGGGGGCCGTCCCCAGCACACGTGTACGCTCGCACACACACACACCACTCCCCTCATCCTCAGGGGGCCTTCCCCAGCACACGTGTGCACACACATACACCCCACTCCCCTCATCCTCAGAGGGCCTTCCCGAGTGCACGTATACACACACACACACACCACTCCCCTCATCCTCAGAGGGTCTTCCCCAGCACACGTGTGCACACACACACCACTCCCCTCATCCTCAGGGGGCCTTCCCCAGCGCATGTGCACACACACACACACACACACCCCACTCCCCTCATCCTCAGGGGGCCTTCCCCAGCACACGTGTGTGCGCGCACACACACACACACACCCACTCCCCTCATCCTCAGAGGGCCTTCCCCAGCGCACGTGTGAGTGCGCACACACACACACCCCCCACTCCCCTCATCCTCAGAGGGCCTTCCCCAGCACACGTGTGCACACACACCCCCCACTCCCCTCATCCTCAGGGGGC
>CAUYLG010012727.1:0-17067 GCA_963573385.1 Cacajao melanocephalus | reverse complement strand
GGAATATCTTTATGGTGTCCTCTGTATTTCCTGGACTTGAATATTGGCCTGCCTTGCTAGGTTGGGGAAGTTCTCTGGGATAATGTCCTGAAGAGTGTTTTCCAGCTTGGATTCATCATCTCCGTCACATTCAGGTACACCTATCAAACGTAGATTAGGTCTTTTCACATAATTTCATATTTCTTGGAGACTTTGTTCATTTCTTTCCACTTTTTTTCTCTAATCTTGCCTTCTCATTTTATTTCACTGAGTTGATCTTCAATCTCTGATATCCTTTATTCTTTTTGGTCGATTTGGCTATTGAAACTTATGTACGCTTTGCGAAGGTCTCGTGTTGTGTTTTTCAGCTCCATCAAGTCTTTATATTTTTCTGTAAGCTGTTTATACTCGTTAGCATTTCGTCAAACCTTTTTTCATGGTTCTTAGTTTCTTTGCATTGGGTTAGAACATGTCCTTTCAGCTCAGAGAAGTTTGTTATTATCTACTTTCTGAAGCCTGTTTCAGTCAATTCATCAGACTCATTCTCCATCCAGCCTTGTTCCCTTGGTGGTGAGGAGTTGTGGTCCCTTGGAGGAGGAGAGGCATTCTGGTTTTGGGTGTTTTCATCCTTTTTTCGCTGATTTCTTCCCATCTTTATTGATTTATCTACCTGTGGTCTTTTTAGTTGATGATTTTGGATGGGGTCTCTGAGTGGATGTCTTTTTGTTGATGATGAAGTTACCTCTGTTTTTTAGCTTTCCTTCTAACAGTCAGGCCCCTCTGCTGCAGGACTGCTGGAGGTTCACTTCAGACCCTGCTTGCCTGGGGATCACCTGTGTTGGCTGCAGAACAGTAAGGGTTGCTGCCAGTTTCTTCTTCTGTTATCTTCCTCCCAGAAGGATACCTGCCAGATGTCAGCCTGAGTTATCATTTATGAGGTGTCTCTTTGGATATATGGGGGTCGGGGAACTGCTTGAGGAGACAATCTGTCCCTTATGGGAGCTCAAGTGCTGAGCTGTGAGCTTTGTTGTTCCGTTCAGGGCTCCTGGGCAGATACGTTTATGTCTGCTGCAGCAGAACTCATAACCGCCTTTTTTTCCAGGTGCTCTGTCCTCAAGAGGTGGGGCTTTATTTCTAAGTCCCTGACATGCTGCTGCCTTTTTTCAGAGATGCCCTGCCCAGACAGGACATAGCCTAGTCATAGTCTACCAGCAGAGATGTTACTGAGCTGCCATGGGCTCTGCCCAGCTTCTATGTGAACTTCCTTGCAGTTTTGTTTATAGAAGTATAATTAGAACTTCCTTGGTAATGGTGGACTGCCTCGATAATGGCAGACGCCCTTTCCCCAACAGATCTGGGCCATCCCAGGTCCAGGTGTGCTTACTGTGAAACTCTCAATCCAGAATGTTTCAGATTGCTGGTCTTTGCAGGGGTGGGACCCACTGAGCCAGATCACCTGGCTCCCTGTTTCATCCCCCATTTTTTCAATTGAATGGGCAATTCTGTCTGCCAGGTGTTTCAGGTGCCAGTTGAAATGGCCTCCCAGATTCGTGTGAGTTTCTGTGCAGAGACCTGCTGCGCCAGCTGAAACAGCCATGCTGGAGACTTGTAGCACTTTTCCATGACTCATGGTGCTTGTCCTCCTGGGAATCTCCTAGTCTGTGGGCAGTACAAACTGGTTTTGAAATGAGGTGATCACTCACCCTCTGCTATCTCGCTGGGAACTGCACTCCAGAGCTGTTCCTATTTGGCCATCTTGGATCATCTCCCTATTTTTGTTTTTAATTTCAACTTTTATTTCACATTTAGAGGGTACATGTGCAATTTTGTTACATGGCTATATTATGTGATGCTGAGATTTTTAGTACCATTGATCTTAACCCCCAGGTAGTAAGCATAATACTCAAAAACTAGTTTTTCAGCCCTTGTTCCCTCCCTCAAGCCCCACTTCTAATAGTCCTGTGTGTCTATTGTCCACGTCTATTCAATGTTTAGCTCCCACTTATAAGTGAGAACATGAGGTATTTGATTTTCTATTTTGGCAAGTACTTAGAATAATGTCCTCCAGCTGCACCCATGTTGCTGCAAAAACACACTTTCATTCTTTTTTATGACTGTGTAGTATTTCATGGTGTATACGTACTACATTTTCTTTAACCAATATACCATTGATGTGCACCTAGACTGATTCCATGTCTTTGCTATTGTAAACAGTGCTGTGATAAACATGCAAATTTATGTGTCTTTTTCATAGAACAATTTATTTTCCTTTGGGTGTATACCCAGTAATGGGATTGCTGGGTTGAATGGTAGGTCTGTTCTATGTTCTTTGACAATCTCCAAACTGCTTTTCACAGGGGCTGAACTAATTTACATTCCCACAAAGAGTGTATAAGCTTTTCCTTTTCTTTTCAGCCTTGCGAACATCTGTTATTTTGATTTTCATTAATAGCCATTCTGATTACTGTATATCTCATTTGCATTTGCTTTATGTTTTTTTTGATGATAGTGATGTTGAGCATTTTTTTCATGTTTGTTGGATGCTTGTTTGTCTTCTTTTGAGAATTTGCTGTTCATGTCCTTTTCCCGCTATTTAATGAAGCTATTTGTTGCCTACTTGTTAAACTGTTTAAGTTCCTTAGAAATTCTGGATATCAGATGTTTGTTGGATGCATAATTTATTTTTTTCATATTCTGTATGTTGTTTATTTATTGATAATTTCTTTTGCTGTGTAGATGCTCTTTAGCTTAAATAAATCCCATTTGTCAATTTTTGCTTTTTTTCCAATTGCTTTTGACATCTTTGTCATGAAATTTTTCCAGGGCCTATGTCTGAAAGAGTATTTCCTGATTTGTTATTAGGATTTTTATGGTTTTAGGTATTACATTTAAATCTTTAATCTTTTTTTTTTTTTTTTTTTTGAGACAGGGTCTTGCTCTCTTGCCTAGGTTAGAGTGCAGTGGCAAGATCTCAGATTGCTGCAACTTCTGTCTCCTGGGCTCAAGCAATTCTCTTGCCTCAGCCTCCTGAGTAGCTGGGACCACAGGTCCGTGCCACCACACCCAGCTAATTTTTGTATTTCTTTGTATTAAAATTTGTTTTTTACCTTGTTGCCCAGGCTGGTATTGAACTTCTGGGCTCAAACAATCTGCCCACCTTGACCTTCAAAGTGCTAGGATTATAGGCATGAGCAACTGTACCCATTCTAATCTATCTTGAGTTAATTTTTGTATATGGTGAAAGGTAGTAGTACAATTTCATTCTTCTGCATATGGCCAGCCAGTTATCCCAGCACCATTTATTGCATAGTGAGGCTTTTTCCATTTCTTATTTTTGTAGTGTTTGTCAAAATCAGATTTTTTTATAGGTGTTTGACTTTATTTCTGGGTCCTCTGTTCTGTTCCATTGGTCTATGTGTCTATCTTTTTACCAGTACCATGCTGTTTTGGTTACTGTAGCTTCATAATATAGTTTGAAGTCAGGTAATGGGATTTTGCTGGCTTTGTTCATTTTGCCTAATATTGCTTTGTATATTTGGGCTCTTTTTTTGATTCCACATGAATTTTAGGATTGCTTTTCCTAATTCTTTAAAAAATGATATTGGTATTTTGACAGGAATAGCAGTGAATCTGTGTATCATTTTGGGCAATTTGGCCATTTTAGCAATTTTGGTTCTTCCAATCCATGACCATGGAGTGTTTTTCCATTTGTTTATGTCAACTGTGATCTCTCAGCAGTGTTTTGTATTTCTCCTTGAGGAGATTTTTCACCTCTTTGGTTAACTGTATTCCTAGGTATTTTGTTTTTGTGTGTGACTATTGTAAATGAGATTGTATTATTGATTTGGCTCTCAACTTGAATGTTATTGGTGTATAGAAATGCTATTGATTTTTGTACAATGATTTTTGTATCCTGAAACTTTACTGAAGTTGTTTATCAGTTCTAAGAGCATTTTGGTGGAGTCTTCAGGGTTTTCCAGATATAGAATTATGCAGTCAGTGAAGACAGAAAATCTAACTTATTTTCCTATTTGGATGCATTTTATTTGTTTCTCTTTCCTGATTTTTCTAGCTAGCACTTCCAGTACTATGTTGAATAGGAGTGGTGAGGGGGGTATCCTTACCTTGTTCCAATTCCCAAAGTGAAAGCTTCCACCTTTTTCCTGTTAATTATGATGTTGGCTCTGAGTTTGTCATAGATGACTTTTATTATTTTGAAGTATGTTTCTTCAATGCCTAATTTTTGGGAGGTTTTTATCATGAAAGGACATTGGATTTTGTCGATAGCTTCTTCTGTGTCTACTGAGACAATTATATGTTGTTTTGTTAATTCTGTTTATTTGGTGAATCACATTTATTGATTTGCATATGTTGAACCAATCTTACATCCCAAGATTAAAGCCTACTTGATCATGGTGAATTAACATTTTCATGGCCATTGGATTTGGTTGGCTGTTAATTTTTGAGAATTTTTGTATCTATGTCCATCAAAGATATTGGCCTAAAGTTTTTTTCATTATGTCTTTGCCAGATTTTGGTGTCAGGCTGGTGCTGGTTTCATAGAATAAGTTAGGGAAGCGTCCCTTCTCCTAGAATCTTTGGCACAGTTTCAGTAGGATTTGTACCATTTCTTCTTTTTGTCTCTGGTAGAATTTGGCTGTGAATCCATCTGGTCCAGAGCTTTTTTTGGTTGGTGGTTTGTTTTTGTTTAAAATTACTGATACAATTTCAGAACTTTTTATTGGTGTCTACAGGATTTCAATTTCTTACTGATTCAATCTTGGGGGGTTGTCTGTTTCCAGGGATTTATCTATTTCCTCTGCATTTTCTAGTTTATATGCATAGAGGTGTTCATAATAGTTTCTGAGGATCTTTTTTATCTCTGCTGAATTGGTTATAATGTTACTTTTGTCATCTCTGTGCTTGTTTAGAGCTCTTTTTTTTTCTTTGTTAATCAGCTAGTGTTCTTTCAATTTTTAAAAAGTACTTTCAAGGAGCTAAGTTTAGGTTGCATTGATCATTTGTATGGATTTTTCGGTCTCAATTTTGTTCAGTCCTGCTCTGATTTTAGTTATTTCTTTTCTTTTGTTACCTTTAGGGTTAGTTTGTTATTGTTTTTCTAGTTCCTCTAGGTGCAATGTTCGATTGTTAATTTAAGATCTTTGTAACTTGATGTAGGCATTTAATACTGTAAACTTCCCTCTTAACCCTGCTTTTCCTTCATCTATGGGATTTTGGTATGTTGTTTCTCTATTTTCATTTAATTTTTTGATGTCTGCCTAATTTAGTTGTTTACCAAAAAGTCATTCAGATACAAGTTATTTAATTTCCATGTAATTGTGTGGTTTTGAGAGATTTTCTCAGTATTGAATGCTATTTTTATTCTACTTTGGTCTAAGAGTATGCTTGTATCTTTTTTTATTTTTTAAAAAATACTAAGTCTTGCTTTGTGTGCATGCCTTAGTTGTTAATTTTTAAAAATATTACATTGGCTAGAGCCTCTGGGAAAAATGTAAATACAATTACTGAACACAAATGTTCTTGTATTGCTCCTGATTTGAAAAATAATTGAAAAATAAAGTCTATGTTCATACCATTAAACATTTTGTAGTCTGAAAAATTTAGTCGTGTTTGTTACATTGTGGAAATTTTCTTCTTTTCTTAGTTTGCTAAAAGTTTTTATTTTTTTAAAAAATTATTATTGTGCATAGAGTATTTAATTCTAGAAAAACTTAATCTTCTTCTATTGTGATATTTATATGATATTTTCTCCCAGAAAGAATTAAGTATTACTGTAGATAATTATTATATGAATTGATTTTCTGGATTGTGTAATATTGATTCATATATCTAAAGCCATTTTATGACCTAATAATTTGGTTATTTTTGTCAATGTTTCACATATGTGTGAAAATAATGGGTACTCTTAATTGTTGACTGCAAATGTAGCTATATATGTATATGTCTATTAAATCAAACTTATTATTGGTTATTCTCATTTTCTATGCATCTAATGAAAGATATATGTTAAAATCTCCCACTATGTTGAAATTCAATAGTCCCTATTTTCGTCTGTTGATTTTTGCTTTTTACATTTTTAAAATATATTTTTTCACACATTTTTATTGCTACATCTTTCTATCGAGTTTTATTAATTCATAATATAGAATCAATGTTTGGAGGATCAAAAAAAATCAATTTTGGAGCTCCAAAATGGCCGAATAGGAAGAGCTCTGGAGTGCAGTTCTCAGCAAGAACAACACAGAGGGTGAGTGCCCATCACATTTCCTAACAAATTTTCACTGCCCACAGACCAGGAGATTCCTGGGCCAAAAAGCACCAGGAGTTTTCAGCATGGCAGTTTCAGCTGGTGCCAGCTTGGCACACAGAAACTCACACAAATCTGGGCAGCCATTTCAACTGGCGCCTGGAAAGCCTGGGAGACAGAGCCACCCATTCAACTGAAAGTAGGGGGGCAGAGACAGGGAGCCAGGTGATCTGGCTCAGCAGGTACCACCGCCATAAAACAAGCAATCTGAAATGCTCTGGATTGAGAGTTTCCCAGCAAGTGCAGCTGGACCTAGGATGGTCCAGCTTAGTGGGGGGAAGGGCAACTACCACTACTGAGGCAGTTCACACAGCAGCTGTGCAGAGCCTGTGGCAGCTCAGCAACACCTGTACTGGCAGATTGTGACTAGACTACTCAGTGTGGGGCAGGGCATCTATGAAAAAAGGCAGCAGCATGATAGAAACTTATAAATAAAGCCGACCTTCCTAGGACAAAGCACCTGGGAAAAGAGGCGGTTATGACTTCCACTACAGCAGACTTAAAAGTAACTGCCCAGCATCTCTGCATGGAACAACGGAGCTCCCAGCCAAGCACTTGAGCTCCTATAAGGGACAGACTGTCTCCTCAAGCACCTCCCCAACCCCAGTATACCCAAAGGGACACCGCTTAAAGGAGAGCTCAGGCTGACATCTGGCAGGTACCCTTCTGGGATGAAGATAACAGAAGAAAAAGCTGGCAGCAACGATTACTGTTCTGCAGCCACTACAGGTGATCCCCAGTTAAGCAGGGTCTGGAGTGGACCTCCAGCAGTCCTGCAGCAGAGGGGCCTGTTAGAAGGAAAACTAAGAAACAGCAAGAAATAACTTAATCATCAACAAAAAGGATATCCACTCAGAGACACCACCTGAAACTCACCAACTACAAAGACCACAGGTAGATAAAGCCACTAAGATGGGAAGAAACCAGAGCAAAAATGATGAAAACACCAAAAACCAGAATGCCTCTCCTCCTCTAAAGGATCAAAACTCCTCACCAGCTAGGGATTCAAAGAGGAGTGGAGAATGAATCTAATGAATTGACAGAGTAAGGTTTCAGAAGGTGGGTAATAACAAACTTCTCAGAGCTAAAAGAACATGTGCTAACCCAATGCAAAGAATCTAAGAACCTAGAAGAAAGATTAGATGAGATGCTAACTAGAACAATCAGCTTAGAGAAGAATATAAATGAATTGATGGAGCTGAAAAACACAGCATGAGAACTTCATGATGCATACACAAGTTTCAATAGCCAAATCAACCAAGCAGAAGACAGGATATCAGAGACTGAAGATCAACTCAATGAAATAAAATGAGAAGGCAAGAATAGAGAAAAAAGAGTAAAAAGAAATGAACAAAACCTACAAGAAATATGTGATTATGTGAAAAGACCTAATCTACGTTTGATATGTGTACCTGAATGTGACAGAGAGAATGAATCCAAGCTGGAAAACACTCTTCAGGATATCCAGGAGAACTTTCCCAACCTAGCAAGCCAGGCCACCATTCAAGTCCAGGAAATACAGAGTACACCACAAAGATATTCCTCAAGAAGAGCAACCCCAAGACACATAATCATCAGATTCACTAGGGTTGAAATGAAAGAAAAAACGCTAAAGGCAGCCAGAGAAAAGGTTAGATTACCCACAACGGGAAGCCCATCAGACTCACAGTGGATCTCTCCACAGAAACCCTGCAAGCCAGAAGAGAGTCAGGGCCAATATTCAACATCCTTGAAGAAAAGAACTTTCAACCTAGAATTTCATATCCAGCCAAACTAAGCTTCCTAATTGAAGGAGAAAAAATCCTTTATGGAAAAGCTATTTCTGAGAGATTTCTTCACCATCAGGCCTGCCTTACAAGAGTTCATGACAGAAGCACTAAACAAGGAAAGGAACAACCAGTACCAGCCAATCCAAAATGTAACAAATGGTAAAGACCATCTACACAGTGAAAAAAAATGTGTCAATTCATGGGCAAAACATCCAGCTAACATCAAAATGGCAGGATCAAATTCACACATAAAAATATTAACCTTAAATTTAAATGTGCTAAATGCCCTAATCAAAAGACACAGACTGGCAAATTGGATAAAAAGTCAAGACTTATCATTGTGCTCTATTCAGGAAGCCCATCTCATGTGCAAGGACACATATAGGCTCAAAATAAAGGTATGGAGGAAGATTTATCAAGCAAATGGAGAGCAAGAAAAAGCTGAAGTGGCAATCCTAGTCTCTGATAAAATGGACTTTAAACCAACAAAGATCAAAAGAGATGAAGAAGGGCATTACATAATGGTAAAGGGATCAATGCATCAGGAAGAGCTAATTATCCTAAATATATACACACCCAATAAAGGAGCACCCAGATACATAAAGCAAGTTCTTAATGACCTACAAAGAGACTTAGACTCCCACACAATAGTAGTGGGAGACTTTAACACTCCACTGTCAATATTACTCAGATCAACAAGACAGAAAATTAACAAGGATATCCAGGACTTGAACACAGATCTGGACCAAGCAGACCTAATAAGCATCTACAGAACTCTCCTCAAATCCACAGAATATACATTTTCTCAGCACCACTTCACACCTACTCTAAAATTGACCACATAATTGGGAGTAAATCACTCCTCAGCAAATGCAAAAGAATGGAAATCATAACAAACAGTCTCTCAGACCACTGGGCAATCAAATTAGAACTCAGGATTAAGAAACTAACTCAGAACCACACAGCTTCATGGAAACTGAACAACTGACTCCTGAATGTCAACTGGGTAAACAATGAAGTGAAGGAAGAAATAAAGATGTTCTTTGAAACCAACAAGAATGAAGACACAATGTACCAGAATCTCTGGGACACATTTAAAGAAGTGTCTAGCGGAAAATTTATAGCAATAAATGCTCACATGAGAAGCAAGGGAAGATCTAAAATGGACAGCCTATCATCAAAATTGAAAGAGCTAGAGGAGCAAGATCAATAAAACTCAAAAGCTAGCAGAAGACAAGAAATAACTAAGATCGGAGCAGAACTGAGGGAGATAGAGACACAAAACCCCTTCAAAAAATCAATAAATCCAGGGGCTGATTTTTTGAAAAGATCAAGAAAATAGACATACCTCTAGCCAGATTAATAAAAAAGAAAAGGGAGAAGAATCAAACAGATGCAATAAAAAATGATAAAGGGAATATCACCACTGATTCCACAGAAATACAAACTACAATCAGAGATTACTACAGACAACTCTATGCACATAAACCAGTAAACCTAAAAGAAATGGACAAAATCCTGGACACTTGCACCCTCCCAAGCCTAGACCAGGAAAATGTCGAAACCTTGCATAGACTAATAACAAAGGCTGAAGTTGTGGCAGCAATTAATAGCCTAACAACCAAAAAAAAGTCCAGGTCCGGACGGTTTCACAGCTGTATTCTACCGGATGTACAAAGAGGAGCTGGTACCATCCCTTCTGAACCTATTTCAAACAATACAAAAAGAGAGAATCCTTCCCAAATCATTTTATGGGACCAAGATCATCCTGATACCAAAACCCAGTGGAGACTCAACAAAAAAAAGAAAACTTCAGGCCAGTATCCATGATGAACATAGATGCAAAAATCTTCAATAAAATACTGGCAAACCAATTGAAACAGCACATCAAAAAGCTTATCCATCACAATCAAGTAGGCTTCATTCCAGGGATGCAAGCCTGGTTCAACGTACACAAGTCTATAAACGTAATTAACCACATAAGCAGAACCAAAGACAAAAACCACATGATTATCTCAATAGATGCAGAGAAGGCCTTTGACAAAATTCAACAGCCCTTTATGCTAAAAACTCCCAATAAACTACATATCGACTGAATGTATCTCAAAATAATAAAAGCTATTTATGATAAACCCACATCCAATATCATAGTGAATGGGCAAAAACTGGAAGCATTCCCTTTGAAATCTGGCACTAGACAAGGATTCCCTCTCTTACCACTCCTATTCAATATAGTATTGGAAGTTCTAGTCAGAGAAATCAGACAAGAAAACGAAATAAAGGGTATTCAATTGGGAAAGGAGGAAGTCAAATTGTCTCTATTTGCAGATGGCATGATTGTATATTTAGAAGACCCTATCATCTCAGCCCAAAATCTCCTTAAACTGATAAGCAACTTAAGCAAAGTCTCAGGATACAAAATCAATATGCAGAAATCACACGCATTTCTATACACAAATAACAGACTAACAGAGAGCCAAATCCTGAGCTAACTCCCATTCACAATTGCTACAAAGAGAATTAAATACCTAGGAATACAACTAAAAAGGATGTAAAGGACCTCTTCAAGGAGAACTACAAACCACTGCTCATGGAAATAAGAGAGGACACAAACAGACGTAGAAACATTCTGTGCTCATGGTTAGGAAGAATCAATATTGTTAAAATGACCATACTGCCCAAAGTAATTTATAGATTCAGTGCTATCCCCATCAAACTACCAATAACCTTCACAGAACTGGAAAAAACCACCTTAAACATATGGCACCAAAATAGAGCCCACATAGCCAAGTCAATTCTAAGCAAAAACAAAGCTGGAGGCATCACGCTACCTGACTTCAAACTATACTACAAGGCTACAGTAATCAAAACAGCATGTACTGGTACCAAAACAGAGATATAGACCAATGAAACACAACAGAGGCCTCGGAGGCAATGCCACACATCTACAACCATCTGAACTTTGACAAACTTGACAAAAACAAGCAATGGGGAAAGGATTCCCTGTTTAATAAATGGTGTTGAGAAAACTGGCTAGCCATGTGCAGAAAGCAGAAACTGCACCCCTTCCTGACACCTTACACTAAAAATGACTCCAGTTGGATTAAAGACTTAAACATAAGACCTAATACCATGGAAACCCTAGAAGAAAACCTAGGCAAAACCATTCAGGACATAGGCATAGGCAAGGACTTCATGACTAAAACACCAAAAACATTGGCAACAAAAGCCGAAATAGACATATGGGACCTAATTAAACTCCAGAGCTTCTGCACAGAAAAATAAACAATCATTAGAGTGAACCAGCAACCAACAGAATGGGAAAAAATTTTTGCAATCTACTCATCTGACAAAGGGCTGATATCCAGAATCTACAAAGAACTAAAACAGATTTACAAGACAAAACAAATGAACAAACACATCCAAAAGTGGGTAGAGGGTATGACACTTTTGAAAGAAGACATATATGAGTCTAACACACATGAAAAAATGCTCATCATCACTGATTATTAGAGAAATGCAAATCAAAACCACATTGAGATACCACCTTATGCCAGTTAGAATGGTGATCATTAAAAAATCTGGAGACAATAGATGCTAGAGACAATAGGATGTGGAGAAATAGGAACACTTTTACACTGTTGGTGGGAGTGTAAACTAGTTCAACCATTGTGGAAGACAGTGTTGTGCTTCCTCAAGGACCTAGAAATAGAAATGCCATTTGACCCAACAATCCCGTTACTGTGTATACCCAAAGAATTATAAATCATTCTATTATAAAGGCACATGCACATGTATGGTCATAGCGGTACTGTTTACAATAGCAAAGACCTGGAACTAACCCAAATGCCCATGGACGATAGACTGGACAAGGAAAATGTGGCACATATACACCATGGAATACTATGCAGCCATAAAAAAATGATGAGTTTGTGTCCTTTGTAGGGATATGGATGGATCTGGAAACCATCATTCTCAGCAAGCTGACACAGGAACAGATAATTAAACACAGCATGTTCTCACTCATAGGCAGGTGATGAACAATGAGAACACATGGACACATGGAAGGGAGCATCACACATTGGGGTCTGTTGGGGGGGCCAAGGGAGATACAGCGGGGTAGGAGGAGAGGTCATGGAGGGATAACTTGGGGAGAAATGCCAGATGTAGGTGACAGGTGGATGGAGGCAGCAAACCACATTGTCATGTGTGTATCTATGCAACAATTCTGCATGATCTGCACATGTACCCCAAGACCTAAATTATAATTTTTAAAAAAGGGATCCAAAAGAGAGAGAGAGAGAGGAAAAAAGGATCAATATTTATCTTTAAAAATTCTTTTTAACTGACTGTGTACTTTTGTTGGGTGTTAATACAGCTTTCCTAGCTTTCAGAATTTTCTTTACATTTTTAATGTTTATCTTTTCTGTCTCTAAGTTTTAATTATTTTCTTTAAAACAGCATATATATTTTTATACATGCAATTTTGTAAGCTCTTTTTATACATAAGCTGGCCAATATGTTTATGTTTTTGTGAAGTGAGTTATACCATCATATTTTTGTTATTTTTTGTTTCTACTTATCTGCATTCTATATTCATTGTTTTCTTATTCTAACTTCCTTTGAGTTGCTCAAGTTTTATTTATTCCTCTTTTATTCCCTTTGTACTTGTTGTAGAATTCTATTTCTATTCTTTAATTTGCTTTTCCTTAAAATATTGACATGAAGAGATAACAAAGTCCAAAATTAATTGGTTTCCTTAACGATAAATAGGCTTTAGAATTCTTTCATTCTGATTATCCTTGCATTCTGCCTTACACTTAAAAAATTCAATATTTATTACTAATATGTATTTATAGTTCTCTAATTTGCAGTGCATCCTTAAATATGTTAAGTGCTTAATTACATTTTTAATTACCAATTATTTCTCTTTTCTTTATTGCTTTTCAGTTTTTCATTCTATGTTTAATATTTTTTATCCTAATTTTCACCTTTGAAGGTTTGTTTTTACTAAATTGTCTATTATTTTTCTTAAAAGTCCTTATTTACAAGAGAAAAAGAAACAACCCCATCAAAAAGTGGGTGAAGGATATAAACAGACACTTCTCAAAAGAAGGCATTTATGTATCCAACAAACATGAAAAAAGTTCATCATCACGGGTCATTAGAGAAATGCCAATCAAAACCGCAATGAGATACCATCTCATGCCAGTCAGAATGGTGATCATTAAAAAGTCAGGAAACAACAAATGCTGGAAATGATGTAGAGAAATAGGAACACTTTTACACTGTTGGTGGGCGTGTAAATTAGTTCAACCATTGTGGAAGACAGTGTGGCGATTCCTCAAGGATCTAGAACCAGAAATACCATTTGACCCAGCAATCCCATTACTGGGTATATACCCAAAAGATTATAAACCATTCTACTATAAAAACTCAGGTACAGGAATGTTTATTGCAACACTGTTTACAATAGCGAAGACTTGGAACCAGCCGAAATGCCTATCAGTGATAGACTGGATAAGAAAATGTGGCACATATATACTGTGGAATACTATGCAGCCATAAAAAGGATGAGTTCATGTCCTTTGCAGGGACGTGGGTGAAGCTGGAAGCCATCATTCTCAGCAAACTAACACAAGAACAGAAAACCAAACATGGCATGTTCTCACTCATAAGTGAGACTTGAACAATGAGAACACATGGACACAGGGTGGGAAATATCACACACATGGACACTGTGGGTGGGGGGCTAGGGGAGGGATAGCATTAAAAGAAATACCTAATGTAGATAATGGGTTGATGGGTGGAGCAAGCCATTATAGCAAATGTATACCTACGTAACAAACCTGCGCATTCTGCACATGTAGTCCAGAACTTAAAGTATAATAAAAAAAACCTTATAAAATTTCTATTTTTTGATAAACTGGCTATCAAATAATAATGTACTAATTATTTCTTTTTTGGGTTTTAAAAATATTATTGTCCTGTCTTGTGGCTTTAATGTTGAAAAAATTTATTGTCATTTATTTGTAAGAATGTGTTTTTTCTTAAAAATTTAATTTTATTTCCTTAGTCTTTTGGAAAACCAGTGGTATTTGGTTACATGAGTAGGTTCTTCAGCGATGTTTTGTGAGATTTTGGGGCACCCATCACCTGAGCAGTATATGCTGAACCCAATTTGTCATCTTTTATCTTTCACCCCTTTTCCACCCTTTCTTCAAAGTTCAATGTGTCATTCTTCTGCCTTTGAATCCTCATAGTCTAGCTTCCACTTACGAGTGAGAACATATGATTGATTTCCCATTCCTGAGTTACTTCACTTAGAATAATAGTTTCCAATCCCATCCAGGTTGCTGCAAATATTATTATTTCATTCCTTTTATAGCTGAGTAGTATTCCATATATTATACGTGTGTGTGTGTATTCATAGATATATATGTGTGTGTGTGTGTGTGTGTGTGTGTGTGTGTAACAGTTTATCTACTCATTAATTAATTGATGGGCATTTGGGTTGGTACTACATTTTTGCAATTGTGAACTGTGCTGCTATTAACATGTGTGTGCAAAAATCTTCTTTGTATAATGACTTCTTTCCCTCCGGGTAGATACCCAGTAGTGGGATTATTGGATCAAGTTGTAGTTCTTTAATTCTTGTGGAATCTCCACACTGTTTTCCCTAATGGTTTTTCCAGTTTACATTCCCAAAATCAGTGTAAAAGCATTTCGTTTTCACCGCATCGAAGCCAACATCCAAGCCAACATTTTTTCATTTTTAAATTATGCCCATTTTTGTGGGAATAAGGTGGTATTGCATTGTAGTTTTGATTTGCTTTTCCCTGATCATTAGTGATGTTGAGCATTATGTCATGTTTGTTAGCCATTTGTATATCTACTTTTGATAATTGTCTATTCTTGTCCTTAGCCCACTTTTTAATGGAATTGTTTGTTTCTTTCTTGCGAGTTTGAGGTTGTTGTAGATTCTGGATAGTAGTCCTTTGTCAGAGGTATAGATTATGAAGATTTTCTCCCACTCTGTAAGTGGTCTGTTTACTCTGCTACTATTCCTTTTGCCATGCAAAAGCTCTTTAATTTAATTAAGTTCCACCTATTTATCTTTGATTTTATGCATTTTATTTGGGGTTCTTGATCATAAAATCCTTACCTAAGTCAATGTCTAAAAGGATTTTTCCCATGTTAGCTTCTAGAATTTTTACAGTTTCAGATCTTAGATTTAAGTCCCTGATTCATCTCGTTTTGATCTTTGTATAACGTGAGAGATGAGGATCCTGTTTCATTCTTCTATATGTGTCTTGCCAATTATTGCAGCACCATTTACTGAATAGGGTTCCTTTCTCTACTTTATATTTTCTTTGCTTTGTTGAAGATCAGTTGGCTGTAAGTTTTGGGGTTTATTTCTGGGTTCTCTATTCTCTTCCATCTGTCTATGTGCCTATTTTTATACCAGTACCTTGTAATGTATGTTTTTAACTATGGCCTTATGACAGAGCTTGGAATCTGGTAATGTGGTGCCTCCAGATTTGTTCTTTTTGTTTAGTCTTGCTTTGGCTATGTGGGCTCTTTTTTGGTTCCATATAAATTTTAGTATTGGTTTTTCTAGTTCTGTGAAGAATGCTGGTGGTATTTTGTTGGGGATTACATTGAATTTTTAGATTGCTTTTGGCAGTATGTTAATTTTTGCAATATTGATTCTACCCATCCATGATCATGGGATGTGTTTCCATTTGTTTGTGTCATCTATGATTTCTTTCAGTAGTGTTTTGTAGTTTTTCTTGTAGAGGTCTTTCACCTCCTTGGTTAAGTATATTCCTAATTATTTTGTTTCATTTACTTTTTTTGCAGTTATTGTAAAAGAGGTTGAGTTCTTGATTTGATTCTTAGCTTGGTTGATGTTGTTGTACAGGAGAGCTATTGATTTGTGTACATTAATTTTGTATCCTGAAAGTTTACTGATTTCATTTATCAGTTCAGGAACTCATTGGAGGAGTCTTTAGGGTTTTCTAAGTATAGAATCATATCATCAGCAAAGAGCAACAATTTGACTTCCTCTTTACCAATCTGGATGCCTTTTATTTCTTTCTCTTATCTGATTGCTTGGGCTAGGACTTCCAGTACTATGCTGAATAAAAGTGATGAAAGTGGGTATCCTTGTTCCAATGCTTAGGCTGTCAACTTTTCCCCATTCAGTATTATGTTGGCTGTCAGTTTATCATAGATGGCTTTTATTACGTAGAGGTATGTCCCATGTATGCCAGCTTTGCTGAGGTTTTAATCATAATGGATGCTGGATTTTCTCAAATGCTTTTTCTGTGGCTATTGAGTTAATGATCATGTGATTTTTGTTCTTAATTCTGCTTAGGTGGTATGTTACATTTATTGACTTGCTTATGTTAAACCATCCCTGCCCCCCTGGTATAAAAACCACTTGAGCATGGTAGATTATCTTTTTGATATGCTGTTGGATTCAATTAGCTAGTATTTTGTTAAGAATATTTGAGGAGAGATCCAAGATGGCCGATTAACAACAGCTGAGGATTGTAGCTCCCAGTGAAAGTGCAGAGAGCGAGTGGACGCCGCACTTTCAGATGAATTTTTGTTGCCCACAGACCGGGAGATTCCCGGCGGAGGAGCCACACAGGTCGCCAGCGCGACTTTTTTGGCTGGCACGGCTGTTTTGCCAGCGCCCCGGCACGGCGCTTCTCGGCACGGAGTATACGGGATGGGGTGCCCTTTGAGTCCGGCTCGGCTGGTCCCATCCCCACAAGGAGAACAGCAATTGGAAGCACTGAGGACTGAGAGTTTCACAGTAAGCACAGCTGAACTGGGAAAGTCCAGCTCTGCGGGGAAGGGGCGTCCGCCAAAGGAAAACTAAGAAACAGAAAAAACTTCATCACCGGGCGGAGAGATCCAAGATGGCCGATTAACAACAGCTCAGGATTTTAGCTCCCAGTGAAAGCACAGAGAGCGAGT
>CAUYLG010012726.1:0-10828 GCA_963573385.1 Cacajao melanocephalus | reverse complement strand
TCCAAGGAAAAGAGAAACTTCTAGTCTTGTGGTTGATTTCCCTTCCTCCCTCCCTTCCTCCCTCCCTTCCTCCCTTCCTTCCCTCCCATCCTTCCTCTCTCACTTTCTCTCCATTTCCCTCTGTCTCTCATCTATTATCTTTCTGTTTATAGAGATGTATAGGTTAGTACAGTTTCTCTTCCTCTTTTCTGTTATGATCTATCTGTTTTGATTAATTTACTGCTTGTTAGAATGCTTTTTCAAGAATTGTACTCAAATTGAGTATTTGGAGTCTGTATTCCCTGAATCTTTGGTATCTTTTTGTTATGATAGATAAATAATCTATTAATTTTGTAGTCATTTTCTGTCAATGATCTGTAGATGCTATTTTACTATCAATTAGGTTTTAAATGTTGTAGATGAGAATTAATTCTGATGCTAGTCTCATTATTGGCAAATACTTTTGTTGTTTCTATCTAGAAGCTGCCAAGATTTTCTATTTTGTTGAACTTCATAAATTTTTATTTTAGTAGGCATAAAAATATAAATACTAATGATATATCTACCTTTTCATCAAAAATATTTAGAATTGTCAATCTTCCTTCAGATGAGAGAATTTACCTCTAGTATTAGTTTAATCTCCATGTAATCTGCTTCGTTTTGTCCTTCTGAGATGAATGTCATTGATATAATAGGTCTTTTTGATCTCTCCTTTAGGTCTCTTATATTTTCTTTAACAATTTTTATCTCTGTATTACTCTTCCACTTCATTTTTAAAATGAAAAGGATAAGTCTTAATAGTAACCATCTATTTCCATTTATTTACTGATTTAAAAAAATCTAATATTAAGTTTTTTATTTGGCAAATCCAGGAAATCTCTTTGTTCTTACTTTAATTTGCCTCGAGTACTCTTATTATGTTGTTATTCAAGTCATTTTCTGTCTCTTCCAGCAGGTCTATTTCATTAGGGGCAAGTTTGGGTATTATATTTCTTCTTCTTGATGGCTCCCAACCCCTTGTATGACTGTTATTTGGTAATATAGGCTCAGTTCCAACCAAAGAGACTCAGTGTAACTGGTATTAGAAGAGAGGTGCCTCTAGTATGGCAGTTGGGCTGTTCTTGGAAAGACAGCAAAAGGAATCCTGTTTTCTCTGTTCCCGAGTCTCCTGACCTGGCACCATTATACTATGAATGTCCACCTCTGCAGAGTCTAGGGATCTTGTGGG
Organism: Cacajao melanocephalus; assembly: GCA_963573385.1. Classification (NCBI taxonomy): domain Eukaryota; kingdom Metazoa; phylum Chordata; class Mammalia; order Primates; family Pitheciidae; genus Cacajao; species Cacajao melanocephalus. The sequence goes on along the minus strand of CAUYLG010012726.1, from coordinate 9,621 downwards.
GCCACGTTGTTTTAGTACCATGAAAGTCAGATCCTTGGGGCCTTTTTATTTCTGCCATCAGGATCCCTCCTAAACCACAGAGAAAAGAACCCTGCAATAGCTGTACAGGTTCTCCCCTTTGACCCATATACATTTCTTGGCCCCAGCAGGAGTGGATGGGTTGGAGCCAGAATGAGGCTAAAGATACATGGGAAACAGTTAACTATCTTCTTTCCAAATCCCTTTCTCCAGGAAAAAGCCCTTTCAGGGAGAGGATTCATTCTGAGATCATGATAAGTATCTCACACAATATGCAGAAAGCATTACCGGGTTGGCGTCCTCTGAATTATAAATGACTATCTGCTTCCATATTTTATTAACAACAATGACTGATGATCACAGTGGTGCCCTTGAGCCACTATAAGATTGTAAAGGATTTACAGTATTGCTAAAGAAAGTCAAATTATGCTAAGCACAAGATTTAGTGTTGTCTGACTTTATACTATCCAGATACTTTGAAAACGTAATCCCATGGATGATTTCCACAGTAACAGTATGAAAACCAGACTGATTAATCAAAACACTTGACTGGTTGAAAAGTGTTTACTGGTTATTTCTGTGTTACATTAAATGGAGGTATTCTAAGCTTTATATAACAGCATAGAATATGTTTTTTAAAGTTTTGTTGCATAATATTATAAAACTTTCACCTTTTGCAAAATTTAGGAGGTTGAACTTCAAGCTGATAATAATTTTGCTTCTGCTTACATAAATAGGATTTTCCTCTGTTACTCTCTGACTTTTTTCCTATTGAAGTAAAACAATGTTGTTTTTCAACTTCTTACATATTCCTTGTAGGACAATTTTTGTGCCTTTAGGGCTAAGATTGGAGATTCTCTCTCAGCTTTAACTTGTTTCCCTTAAGAGATCAGTGACAGGAGGTGAAATGCTAGCAATATGAATATAGAACACAACTTTATGACCATGGAAGTTTAGAGAATTTATTATGCTATGTTATATGCAATTCTTGGCACAAAAGTATGTACATTCCTGATTTCACAATGTTCTTTTCCTTATTTAATGTCTCCAAGCAAAGACACAAAGATTCTACTTTCATAAAATGTAACCCTCAAATATAGAGGCTTTCAAATATTGTGATCATATTTATTATATATTTGCTTTGTTTCTATTTTTCAGGTCCTTTTGAGGAAAATATTTTTATATTGCAGTATTAAGAAAATGGATTTCTGACTTGTGTTTCAGACTCAGTCATGTTTCAGATATTTTGGTAAAAAATTTATTGTACTAGAAACGTAACAATACATTGGTAACATCCAAATTATTATTTCCATTGCAGATTTTTCTCTTGAACTTGAAACATAAATTCAATGGCATATTTGACTTCTTTGCTAGGATATAAGAAGTATCTGAAATATCGCATCTCAAAGTAGAACTCTGTTTCCCACTTGTAGGAGTTTAATGGCGTCCTTCTAAATGTTATGTTCACCTGGAACCTCAGAATGTGGCCTTATTTGGAATAAGGACTTTTAAATGTATAATTACAGTAAGGATTCTAAAATGAGCTCATCCTGGATTAGGGTGGGCCCTAAACCAATGACAAGCACTTAGATAAGAAGCAGAAAGAGGAGAAAACAGAGAGATACAAAGGAAAAGACCATGTGAAGATGAAAGTTGGTATTGGAGTTATGTTGCCATAAGCCAAGGAACACCAGGGGCCACCAGAGGCTGGAATAAGCTCCCCTAGGATCTTTGAAGGGAGTATGGCCTGGCTAATACCTTGATTTGAGACTTTGACTTCCAACTCTGTGAGGGAATACATTTCTGATGTTCTAACATCACCCTGGTTTTTGGTAATTTGTTACAACAGTCACAGGAAACTAATATACCACCCCTAACAAACCAGCATACATACCACTGAACCTAAAATAAAAATTAGAAGTAAAAAAAAAAATCCAGTTTATTAGTTAATATTATTGGTTTTATCTTGCAAAGGTAGCTGAAATCCAGCTACTTCTTACTACCACCAACACTCTGACCCTACTCTGGACACCACTAGCCTTTGCCCAGATCTCAGTAGTGGCCTCCTAGCAGATGTTCTTGGTTCCACCCTTGTCCCTCCCTTACCTATGGTAAATTCTTCATACAAAGCTGAGGAGATCCTTTTAAAGCTAAGGCAGGCACTCCTTGGCTTAAAATCCTTTAAGGGATGGATGCCTATCTCAGTGAGGGTTGGAGCCAAAGGTCCCGCTATCTTCCCGGTGATTTGCCATCTCCCAATGAACACTCAGCTCATTCTCTATCTCTCCTTCTCCCCACCTTTCCCCCTCCCCTACACAATGTGCTCCCACTACACTGGCCTTTTCACTTGTCACCTCAGGGACTTTGCATCTGCTATGCCTTCTGCCTGGAGTGTTTTTCATGGTTTGCCCACATCCTCACTTTTATCTCTGTACTCAATGTCACAGGAGGCTTTCTGTCTTCCCTATAAATAAAAATAGCCCCCTTCAGGCTGGGCATGGTGGCTTATGCCTATAATCCCAGCACTTTGGGAGGCCAAGGCAGGTGGATCACCTGAGGTCAGGAGTTTGAGACTAGCCTGACCAACGTGGCAAAACCCCGTCTCTATTAAACATATAAATTAGCCAGGTGTGGTGGTACGTGCCTGTAGTCCCAGCTACTTGGGAAGGTAGGAGGTTGCAGTAAGCCAAGGTTATGCCACTGCACTCCAGCCTGGGAGACAGAGCAAGACTCCATCTCAAAAAAAACAAAACCAAAAACCAACAAACTGAAACAAAACAAGAACAGCCTTCTTCATTCTCTATCCCCCTCACTCAACTTCAGTCGTCCTGGTAGCTGTGATCAGGACCTGGCATGCTGCTTGTTTTTTTGCCTGTTCACCACTGTCCCCATCTCCAGCCTTGAGTGTAAACCTCCTTAGAACAAGAGCTTTGGTTTGTTCAGTTGTTATATCCCTAGTACTGATCCAGAGCAAACACTCAGTAATTATTTATTGAATGAAAGGGCAGCTCAGACTGTACTGTGAGACTCATTTGCTAATACTTTTTATACATCAGAAAAAACTCAGGCATCTTTTCTATATACTTCTTTAGAAATTGTTTGGGATTTTATCAGTAATTATTTTATTTTAAATGGATTGAACAATTATTTGGGTATAGTGGGTTCACAGAACACTATTGAATCAACCCATATATTCCGTGTGTAAAAATAACCAAACAATCCAAAAGGAAAGGTAAAAAGACCTTTCTATTTCTCTCTAGAATTCTTGATTTGTGACTCAACTTTATCACTCTTCTATACAGCTTTTAATTTGCTTCTAAATTTTTTGTTAGCAATTACGATGATCCAATTAAAATGTAATGGGTCTGATGTTGGTTCTAATTCTTTTCCTTCAATTACATGAAAAACTTCTATAACTTTGGGACTCATAAGAAGTGTCAGCTGCTTTCTCCCCTCCTCCCATTCTGTAGGTTTTCTGTTCATGCTGATGATAGTTTCTTCTGTTATGCAGAATCTCTTTAGTTTAATTAGATCCTCTTTGTCAATTCTTGCTTGTTGTTGCAATTGCTTTTGGTGTTTTTGTCATGAAATCTATGTCCTGAATAGTATTGCCTAGATTTTCCTCTAGGGATTTTATAGTTCTGGGTTTTACATTTAACTGTCTAATCCATTTTGAGTTGATTTTTATATATGGTATTAGGAAGGGGTCCAGTTTCAATTTTCTGCATATGGCTAGCCAGTTCTCCCAGGAAATTTAATAAATAGGTAATCCTTTCTCCATTGCATGTTTTTGTCAGGTTTGTCAAAGATCAGATGGTTGTAGGTGTATGGTCTTATTTCTGGGTTCTCTATTCTGTTCCATTGGTCTATGTATTTGTTCTTGTACCAGTACCATGCTCTGTTGGTTACTGTAGCTTTGTAGTATAGTTTGAAGTCGGGTAGCATAATCTCTCCAGCTTTGTTCTTTTTGCTTAGGATTGTCTTGGCTATTTGGGCTTGTATGGTTCCATATGAATTTAAAAATATTCTTTTCTAATTCTGTGAAGAATGTCAATAGTAGTTTAATAGAAATAGCATTGAATCTATAAATTGCTTTGGGCAGTATGGCCATTTTTGGGATATGGATTCTTCCTATCTATGAGCATGGAATATTTTTGTTTCTGTCATCTCTGATTTAATTGAGCAGTGGTTTGTAGTTATCTTTAAAGAGGTGCTTCACTTCCCTTGTGAGCTGTATTCCTAGGTCTTTTACTCTTTTGGTGGCAATTGTGAATGGGAGTTCATTCACATTTTGGCCCTCAGCTTATCTGTTTTTGGTGTATAGGAATGCTAGCAATTTTTGCATATTGATTTTGTATCTTGAGATTTTGCTGAAGTTGCTTATCAGCTTAAGAAGCTTTTGGACTGAGATGATGGGGTTTTCTAGATATAGGATCATGTCATCTGCAAACAGAGACAATTTGACTTTCTCTTTTTCTATTTGAATACTCTTTATTTCTTGCCTGATTGCCCTGGCCAGAAATCCAATACTATGTTGAATAGGAGTGGTGAGAAAGGACATCCTTATCTTGTCCCAGTTTTTAAGGGGAATACTTCCGGCTTTGCTCTTTCAGTATGATATTGGCTATGGGTTTGTCATATATCCTTTTAATATTTTGAAGTATGCGACTTCAATACCTAGTTTATTGAGGGCTTTTAAAATGAAGGGATACTGAAATTCTTTAAAGATACTTTCTGCATCTATTGAGATAATTATGTTTTTTGTCTTTGGATCTCTTTATGTTATAAATTATTTAATTTGAAGATGTTGAATCAATCTTGCATCCTGGGGACAAAGCCTACTTGATTTTGGTTAATAAGCTTTTTAATGTGCTGCTGGATTTGGTTTGGCAGTATTTTGTTGAGGATTTTTGCATCAATATTCATCAAGCATATTAGCCTGAAGTTTTCCTTTTTGGTTGTATCTCTGCCAGATTTTGGTACCAGGATGATGCCGGCCTCATGGAATGAACTAGAGAGGAGTCCTTCTTTTTTGATTTTTTGAGATAGTTTTAGTAGAAATGGTACCAGCTCTTCTTTGTACCTCTGGTTGAACTCAGCTGTGAATCCATCTGTACTGGGCTTTTTTTTTTTTTTTAAATAAGATATTTATTACTGACTCAATGTCAGAGCCCATTATTGGTCATTCAGGGATTCAATTTCTTCCTGGTTCAGTCATGGGAGGGTGTATGTGTCCAGAAATTTATCCTTTCTTCTATGTTTTCTAATTTATTTGCCTAGAGGTATTTATAGTATTTGCTGATGGTTGTTTGTATTTCTGTGGGGTCAGTGGTGATATCCCCATTATCATTTCTGATTGTGTTTATTTGAATCTTCTCTCTTTTCTTCTTTATTAGTCTATCTAGCTATCTATTTTCTTATTTTTTCTGGATTAGCTGATTTTTTGAAGTGTTTTTGTGTCTCTATTTCCTTCAGTTCAGCTCTGATCTTGGTTATTTCTTGTCTTCTTCTAGCTTTGGGGTTTGATTGCTCTAAGTTCTCTAGTTCTTTCGGTTGTGATGTTAGGTTGTTAAATTGAGATTTTTCCAGGTTTTTCTGTGTCTTTCCATGGGATTATCTGTCCACTCTCTATATGTTGCTTCTACAATCCCTCCTACTAGCTTGCAGGGTTTCGACTGAGAAGTCCACTGAAAGTGGCTGGAGGCCCTGGCTGGGAGGACCTGTCCCATGAGGGGGAGTGGATTGGGGTCACACTTAAAGAAGCCTCTGGCCATGCCTTGATGAAACAGCTGTGTCTCAGTGGGGACCGCTTCTGCCCCTGTTTCTTGGAGTCTCCAAAGCCCATAGGTTGGAACCGCTGAGCCATCCAACTAACCCAGATGGTGCCCTCCCCTATCCAAGGCACTCCATCCCAGGGAGAGATCAGAGCTCAGTCCTCAATCTGTGCAGGTGGGTGTGGCTGGAGGGCCTGGCTGGGAGGTCTCACTCAGTGAGGGAGAACAGATCAGGGCTCCGCTTAAAGAAGCAGTCTGGCCACAGTCTGGCAAAGCTGCTGTGCAGTGCTGCTGCGGGGAGCTTTCCTCATCTGGACCATCTGGATTCTCCAAAGGCCATGGGCTGGCGTAGCTGAGTAAATCAAACAGCAGAGATGGCACCCACCCCTCCCTTTAGGGTCTCTATCCAGTCTTAGGCAGCCTCTATCCTGTTGCTGGTGTCTGGCTGGAATTCCAAACCAGTGGGTCTTATCTTGTGAGGTGCTGTGGAAGTGGGGCCTGCAGAATGACGCTGCTCAGCTCCCTGGATTTCACACCCTTCCAAAAGATTTATATGGACTTCCCACCTTGCCTGAGTTCCAGACACGTTTGTTGGGGATTCTGGGACTGGAGTATACAAAGCTCCTGGGTCTCTGTGTTTGCCTAAGCAGCTACTCTGCCAAGACTTCACACAGTTCTGTGTGTTGAACCTAAGGCCCTGGAGACATGGGTTCACAAGGGGTTCTCCTGATCTATGGATTACAAAGATTTGTGGGAAAAGCATGGTTTCCTGGGGTTGTGCAATAACTCACCACTTCCCTTGGCTGGGGATGGGGGTTCCCTTGGCTCTGTGTTGTTCCCAGGTGGACTGTCACCCCACCCTGCTTTTCTTCATCCTCTGTGTGTGGAGTTGTTTCCCTAATCAGTCCCTATATGAGAACCCGGATATTTCAGTTGAAGGTGCTGTATTCACTCTCCTGTTTTGTTCCTCTCATGAGTGTCGTGGACCACAGCTGCTTCTAATCAGCCTTCCTAGTCCCTCTCCCTATTTTTAAAAATAGTGTTTTATTTGCATGTAGCAAAATTTAAATTGATAAACTTGGTTTCACTAACATGAAATAGACTGCATTTATTTATTTTAATGGATTTCATTTCTTAAAATCTTTTTTTGTCAAATAATGGCATTTTACAATGTGGGAAGGTTTTGGTGTTCTAGTTAATGATGAAGAAGACAGACATCTAATAAGTTTATCACTAAATGTTGTTTAAAATGTGTCTTCTTTTCTGGAGTGTATGTATGCCGCCACCACATGGGGGCAGAGTGATGCAGTGAGAGTGGAGAAGAGCACTGGAAACAACATGGTGGAAATCTAGTTGACTAAAGAGCTTCATGTGTATAAACTCAAGATGTTTTGTTTTATAAATTTTCTTTTATAGAGCAACAAAATATAATAAAATGTAACTACTTAAAATGAAGAAAAAAATATTCTCCTCCTCAGAAGCCCGATCTGCTTTGACCAATCTGCTTTGCTGCATTTTAGTAGTAACTAAAGTCTGAGTTCTTCAGAAGGGCTACAAGAATTGGAATCTAAGCTCTTCTACTTATAGTAGTGTTATCTCCTGCTATTCAACTATTTAGGCCTCAGTTTTTGTCATCAGTGAAATGGGATTAATAATGGTTCCTATCTCTTTATCTTGGGGTGAGAGTAAAATGAAATAATGTTTGTGGTAAGCAGAGCACAGAGTAATGTTTGATGTATGTCAGTCCTTATTGTTCTTATAGATTCTCTGGTCAGCTGCTTCCTCTTGTCTCTTCAAACTCCTAAATCTTGCTTAGAATGCTGGTTTTTATGATACAATCAAATTAGGTACATCATAGCTTTGTGGCAAGTCCAGGTCTTCATTTCTGTGTAAAAACATTATATTTTAATCTGTTAATCTCTTATATATCAGAATATTCTAAATGTGAGCCCCAAATAAAAAACCGGAAGCTCTTAACTACAGATATTGATTTACTGTTAAAATGCTTCTCACATAGGAAACTTTATGTAGTGATCTATAAAAGGATTTTATTCATTAATGATAGTTAGGGATTCTCTATAGCAGCTCAGAAAAAGGTAAGTCGTGAATAAATAAAAAATTCTGTGTACACAGAATTTAGGGGAAAATATGGGCATAGATAAAGCTTAGGAATAAGACAGGCTTACATTAGCATCTCACATGGTGGTTAGATACTCTTGGAGTAAGCCAGTTAGTAGCTTTAGTTTCAATTTCTTCTGTCATAAAATTACAACAATAATACAATGCTTAATTCAGGTGCTGTCTAAATATTACTTTAGTTGCTTTTCACCCACAACCAATTTGCTTTTCCTTTTATTATTTTTGGTCATGACTGGAATGACCACATAATTTGCAGTTCAAACTAGTACCCATTTGAGAAAGAAAGAGTGTGCTAAAAATAATTGAAATTATTATTACTATTTTTAATAAGACATGGGAATCTTGCTGTGTTGCCCAGGCTAGAGTTCAGTGGCTACTCACAGAAGTGATCCCACTGCTGATCAGCACAGGAATTTTGACCTGCTCCATATCCAGCCTGAGCTGATTCACCAGTCCTTGGGCAATTTGGTCCATTTCTGAGAGGACACCATATTGATGCCAAACTTAGAGCAAACACCTGTTTGGCATACTGCACTACAGCCCAGATCTCCTGGACACAAGAGATCCTCTTGCCTCAGCATCTCAAGTAGATGGGACAACAGGCATGCACCACTACACTCTGCTGAAATTATATAACTTTTGACATTTATGAATACAATTATTTTTTATTATACTGGCCAATGAATAAAATGGTCTATTTGAAAATTATTTTCAAGCATAACAATTTTTTTTTGGAAAGTAAGATAAATCTCTGTGTAGATTGAAAAAAAATTTTCTTCACTCTACACACTAATTAGCTGAACATGAAAAATAGCATAAGCAGAATAATTTTACCTGATACATGTTTATGTACTTTAATCAGCTTTTAGCATTATCTGCTTATATATTGATATCTTTAGCTATGTCTATTTATTCTAATACTTGTATTTTCTAAAGAATATATATTTTCAACATATTTTGTTTCTATTGTTTCATAAAAATGGAAACTTTCAAGTTTCATTTTATAGATAATAATTGTGATTCATTAATACATTTAGTTGACTCTTAATAAATGCTATCTACTGATACCTTTAATTGACTCAATTTTCAATGGAAAAAAGTACTTCTTCCACAGCTGCTGAAGTACCTGTTAAGTACAGAGCAAATTCTGCTAAATGAAGGTTATCCTAAATTGTAATTTTTCATAATAAAATGTGTAAATATTTCCACCCAAACATTTTCATATGTACTCTTATTTTGATTCTAGACAGGTGACCTTTCTTCAGCAAATATTTTTATAAGACAAAACTCATTGAATAATTTCTCTAGTTATAATTTTAAAACAAGTTTTGTCAAATTTAGATGTCACAGGACAGAGGCCTTCTGAATTTCATTCCATTTTGAGGTTCAGAAAATAAATCTATTAAAAGTATCTCCATCCAGTCTATCTTTGATGGGTATTTGGGTTGGTTCTAAGTCTTTACTATTGTGAACAGTGCCCAATGAACATCTGTGTGCATGTGTATTTATAGATTGATTTATAATCCGTTGGGTATATACCCAGTAATGGGATTGCTGGGTCAAATGGTATTTCTATTTCTAGATCCTTGAGGAATCACCACACTGTCTTCCACAATGGTTGAACTAATTTACACTCCCACCAACAGTGTAAAAGCGTTCCTATTTCTCCACATCCTCTCCAGCATCTGTT
>CAUYLG010012723.1:0-11298 GCA_963573385.1 Cacajao melanocephalus | reverse complement strand
TTCACCAACTGCAATGCCTTCCCAACCACTCCAAATTTGTTTTTTTTTTTTTTTTTTTTTTTTTTTTCCATCCTTAAAATGGCCTTCTAGGTCTTACAGAATGAACCTGGGCAATCAATACCACTATGACTCCATCTTCCTTACTACTCTCCCTCTCACTCATTTTGTTCCAGCCACATGTCCTCCTTGGGATCCTGTGAGCATGCCAGAGATCATCCTACTTCAGTACTTTTGCACAGGATGTTCTTTCCATCTAGAATACAATTTCCCTCATACATCCACACGGTTCAATTCCTCTCTTTCTTCAGGTCATTTCTCAAAGGTCATCTTTGAAGTGAGGCCCTCTCTGGCCACCCAACCACCCTAACTAAAATAGACCTCTCTCTACTTCTAGCTACTAGCATTCCTGAGCCCCCATCCTTGCTATATTTTTCCCCTTAACATACTATATATTTTATTTATGTGTTAATAATCTGTACCCTACCCCTACTCAGATGTAAATTCCATTAAAGTAAGGTTTTTGCCTCTTTTATTCACTACGATTAATAAATATATATATAGTGAATGAAGATGACACGTGAGCAGAAAGACACCTAAGGGAGTAAATGACCTATATAGATAACTGAGAAAACAGAACATCACAGAGGGAATAACCGCCCAGACACATGGGACCTTGTGCCTGTTTGAGGAACAAAAAATAGGCCAATATGCTTGGATATCAAACAGGAAGGGGAAAGATTAACAAGAAAATGATAATCCCAGCACTTTGGAAGGTTGAGGCAGGTGGATCACCTGAGGTCAAGAGTTCAAGACCAGCCTGGCCAACATGATGAAACCCTGTCTCTTTTAAAAATACAAAAATTAGCTGGGCATGGTGGTGGGCACCTGTAATTCCAGCTACTGAGGAGGCTAAAGCAGGAGAATCACTTGAACCCGAGAGGTGGAGGCTGAAACGAGCTGAAATTGTACCACTGCACTCCAGCCTGGGCGGCAAGAGTGAAACTCCACCTCAAAAAAAAAAAAAAAAAAAAGAAAAAAGAAAAAGAAAATGATGTTCAGTTTCTACTAGGAGTCAATCACATGTGTTCATGTAAATCATGGTAGGGACTTCAGTTTTTACTTATGAGCTGAGAACTCATTGAAAGATTTTGAGCAGAGGTTGGAACATAACATAAACTTGTTTTTTAGAAATTACTTTTAAAATTTATTTATTTATTTTAGAGAAAGAGATTCACTCTGTCGCCCAGGCTGAAGGATCACTTGGGCTGCTGAGTAGAAAATGAGTATCAGTCAAAGAAAGGGCAGACACAGGAAACTCACTTGGAGGTTACTACACGTCTTTACAAGAGAGATGATAACATGGATAAAAATGGTAATGGTGAAAATGATAAGAGAATGGGAATCTGAATAGAAATTCAACAGCTAATATAGCAAAAAAAGTGGGATGACAAAGTCTGGAGTTTATGGTAGAAGGCTAAATCTGAGATATAAAATTGGGAATCACCAGCACATACATAGTAGTCGTAAGACTAGATAAAAGAAAGGCTGACAGAAGCAGCTTCACTTTGAATAAACAAAGGAACGATAGAGAAGGCTGAAGAGAGAGCAAAAAAGAGGAAAGATGGAATAAAGTCTATAGAGACAGTGGCAAAAGACAGATGTACGTATTCTTAGAAGGAAAGATGGACAGACTGACTTATAAAAGAAATAGGGGAAGGGCAAACAGCAAAATGGGACAGACATGCAAAAACACAAGACAGAGAGAAGCAAGGACTTATGGGACAGAAAAAGACTAACGAAATATAAAAGCAAGAATGGATAAAGACAGATGGAGAATGGTAAGAGGGTCAAAAAAAAAAAAAAGGAAATAAAAACAACGTCAGTGAGATGATAGGATAGGAAGCCCTGGACTCTCTTTTCATTCCACAGACACACTGATTTAACAGCAATACACAAGCCAATTCCCTTTGTGAGAAATCAACAAATTAGTTGAGAAGCTCCTGCACACTAGGAGAGTGTGAAACTAGTCACACTGAAACTAGCAGGAGACACCCTCTCATAATCTTCACTCCTGGCACAGAGCCATATGATTTAGAGGAAACTCCCAGCTCCCAGGTTTTCCCTGAGGAAGACACATCCAATGCTCCATCCCTTCCAGGTGCTGCCCAAGGGACTAGCATCTGTATCACTCATTTCAGAGTGTCGACATGATCTGGCATATTCTAGACACCTGGGGGCCACTGAGAATAAAAAAGGTGGTTTGAACTAGCACGCAAATACTTGCCACAGCTCCCCATCACAGCCCAGAGCAGAGTGAGCAGGTATAAAACTCTAGCTCCCACCTTCTCCTCAAGGACCCAAGGAGGGAAAAGTATTGGATCACACATCCAACATCCCAACTTTGAGGTGCTACCTGAGGGAATGGCTTCTGTTTCACCTCTCTCAGAGTATTGTCAGGACCTGATAACACTCTAGACATAGGGAGGCTATCAAGAACAAAGACAACAGGTGAGATTAGCACAAAGGTATGTGAGTCCCACAGAACTCCAGTCATATTGAATGGTGAAAGTGTTCTTCTATATGAGGCCAATCCATAAAAACTAGAAGAGGTAGTACCTTTTTTTCTAATGCATAGATAACTACACAAAGAGTCAAGGAAAATGAAGAAACAAGGAAACACAATTCAGATAAAGAAATAAGATAGGCTGGGCATGGTGGCTAACACTTGTAATCCCAGCACTTTAGGAGGCCAAGGTGGGCAGATCATGAGGCGAGGAGATTGAGACCATCTTGGCCAACATGGTGAAACTCCATCTCTACTAAAAATACAAAAATTAGCTGGGTGTGATGGTGGGCACCTGTAGCCCCAGCTACTTGGGAGGCTGAGGCAGGAGAACTGCCTGAACCCAGGAAGCGGAGTTTGCAATGAGCCTGAACCCAGGAAGCAGAGTTTGCAATGAGCCGAGATTGTGCCACTACATTCCAGCCTTGGCAACAGAATGAAACTCTGTCTCAAAAAAAAAAAAAGAAAGAAAGAAAAGATAAACCCCCAAAACCAACTCTAATGAAATAGAGATGTATAAATTACCTGACCAATAATTTAAAATACCACCATGAAATGCTTAATGAACTCAGGAGAACAATTCATGAACAATGTGAGAATTTCAACAAAGAGACAGAAAATTGGAAAAAGAACCAAACAGAAATACTGGAGCTGAAGAATACAATAACTAAACTGAAAAATTCAGTAGAGGGGTTCAACAGCAGACTACAGCAAGCAGAAGAAAGAATCAACAAACTCACAGAGCGATAATTTGTAATTATCTAGTCAGAGGAACTAAAAGAGAAAAGAATAAAAGAGTGAAGAACACTTAAATTCGAGGCTGCAGTGAGCTATGCATTATGGGAATTTCAGAAGGAGGAGAGAGAGGAAGGACAAGGTCACAAAACAATTCTTAACAAATTTAGGAAGATTAACACTATACTAAATAAATTTTCTGACAACAGTAGAATGAAACAAGAAATCAAATGCATAAAGAAAACTAGAACTCATAAATATGTAGAAAATAAACCATACCCTTTTGGTCAAAGCAGAAATCAGAAAATATTTTGACACAAATAAAAGCAAAACACAACATGGGAAACTTATGGTGTAACACCAAGGAACTAGAAAAAGAAGAACATAACTCAGTACAAAGTTAACAGAAGGGAGGAAATAATAAAGATTAAAGCAGAAATGAAATAGAGATTAGAAAAACAATAGAAAAAATAAACTAAGAGTTGGTATACTGAAAAGATAAACAAAACTGATGCACATTTAGTTAGGCTAAGAATAAAAGAGAAAAGATTCAAATAAAATCAGAAATGAAAGTGGAGACATTCCAACCAATGCCACAGAAATAAAAAGGATCATAGGAGACAACTATAACCAATTACACACCAACAAACTAGGTAACTCAGAAGAAATGGATAAATTCCCAAAATCATACAGCCTAATAAGGCTGAATCATGAAGAAATAGAAAGTCTAAACAAGTTTACAACTATTAAGAAGACTGAATCAGTAACCAAAAACCTCCCAACGAAGAAAAGCAGATGGCTTCACTGGTGAATTCTACTAAACATTTAAAGAAGAATTATTGCCAATCCTTCTCAAAGTCTTCCAAAACACTGAAGAGGACGGAATATTTTCAAAATTATTTTTTATGAGCCAGCATTATCTTAGTACCAAAGCCAGATAAAGACACCAGGCAAAAAAATGACATGCCAATATTCTTAACAAACAGATGTAAAAGTCTTCAACAAAATACTGGCAAAACAAATTCAAGAGCACATTAAAAGGATCATATACCATGATCAAGAAGGATTTACCTCTGGAGCACAAGGATGATTTATAAAAATTAATTAATGCAATGCATGACATTAACAGAATGAAGAATAAAAAATCACATGATCATCTCTACAGATGCAGAAAAATGTTTGATAAAATTTAACACATTTTCATGATAAAAACCTTCAACAAACTAACAAAAGAGGAAAATTACCTCCACATAATAAAGATCATAATATGAAAAGCCCACAACTAATACTCTCCTTGATGTTGAAAAACTGAAAGCTACCTGAAGTGATCTATAGATTCAATGCAATCCCTATCAAAATCCCGAGAAAAACTCCAAATTGACAAAATAATCTTAAAAAAGAAGAAGAAAGCTGGAGACATCACACTTCTTGACTTCAAAATACATTACAAAGCTATAGTAAATAAGACAGTATGACATAGGTATAAAGACAAGCATATAGACCAACTGAATAGTATAGAGAGTCCAGAAATAAATCCAAACATAAATGGTCAACTGATCTCCAGGGCCAAGAATACACAACATGGAAACAATAGTCTCTTTGACAAATGGTGTTGGGAAAACAATATCCAAATAAAAAAGAATGAAGACTTAAATATAAGGCCTGAAACTATAAAACTCCTACAAGAAAACAGAGGAAAAGCTTTGTGACACTGGGTCTTGGCAATGCTTTCATTGATATGACTCCAAAGGAACTGGCAACAAATGCAAAAATAGATGACATCAAATTAAAACCTTCTGCACAGCAAAGGAAACCATCAACAGAGAGAAAAAGTAGCCTATGGAATGGAAGAAAATATTCGCAAATCATTTACGTGATAAGGAGTAAATTTCCAAAATATGTAAGGAACTCCTGCAGCTCAACAGCTGAAAACAACCCATTAAAAAATGGGCTAACCATCTGAACAGGCATTTTTCTAAAGGGAATAAACAAATGGCCAACAGGTATATGAAATGACGTTCAACATCACTATTGTCAGAGAATGCAAATCAAAACCACAATGAGATATTATCTTATACCTATAGCTATCACCAAAAAAACAAAAACAATGTGTTGGCAAGGATACAGAAAATATGATGTTGGTGGTGCTGCAAAATGGTATAATTCCTATAGAAAAAGCATAGCAGTTACTAAAAAATTTTAAATAGAACTACCATATGATTTGAAAACTCACCTCCAGGTTTTTATCCAAAATAATTAAACTAAAGATTCCAAAGCAATATTAGCACTCCCAAGTTCACTGCAGCACTATTCGAAATAGTCAAGAGGTGGAAACAACCTAAATTCCATTCACAAAATAATGGATAAAGAAAATTTTATACATACATATACAAACACACATATACACATACACACAAAATACAAAATATGCACACAATGTAATATTATTTGGCTATTGAAAAGAAGCCATTCTTCAATATATCACGACATGGATGAACCAAACAATTAGGACATTTTGTGAAGTGAAATAAGCCAGTGAAAAAAGGATAAATACTGCATGATTCCATTTATATGAGGTATACAAAATGGTCAAACTCATAGAAGCAGAGAACAGTTAGAATGATAGCTATTTGGTGCCAACAGGGAAGGGGAAACAGGAAGTTGCTAATCGACAGGTATAAAGTGTCAGTTACGAAAGATTAATACTTTATTTTGTTTTGGCTTGTTTTTTTGAGACAGAGTCTCGCTCTGTCGCCCAGGCTGGAGTGCAGTGGCACAATTTCAGCTCACTGCAGCCTCCACCTCCCAGGCTCAAGCAATTCTCCTGCCTTAGCCTCCCGAGTAGCTTGGATTACAGGCGTGCACCACCACACCTGGCTAAGTTTTGTATTTTTAGTAGTGATGGAGTTTCACCATGTTGGCCATGCTGGTCTCGAGCTCCTGACCTCATGATCTGCCTGCTTCAGCCTCCCAGAGTGCTGAGATGAGGCATGAGCCACTGTGCTCAGCCAAAAGATGAATACTTTCTAACAATCTGTTGCACAACTTTGTGACTATAGTTAACAATGTATTTTACACTTAAAAGTCTTTCAACAGGGTAGGAATCAAGTATTCTTACCACAATAAAATACATTTTTTAAAAAACAGGAGGAATGAGTGGATAGGTACAATCAAACCAAAATTTTAGAATCCTAGATCTGATGTGATCCTCTGTAACAAAAAAGGCCAATTACTAATAAGTGAGTTATGACCCTGTCATGAACCTCAAATATATTGCATATACACTTGATTTCATCTTTGAAAATGAGAAATATCTCTTGACTTTATAAATGCTATATAACCTTTTTTTAAAAAAACAAAACAAAACAAAAACAAAGATGGGATCTTGCTATGTTGCCCAGGCTGGTCTTGACCTCCTGGCCTCAAGTGATCTTCCTGCCTCGGCCTCCCAAGTGCTGGGATTATAGACATGAGCCACTGTGTCTGGCCGATGGATGTTATACAACTATATGACAGAACCTGTTCTACACTTAGAGAAATATAAGAGATGATACTAAGAATTTATTAGTTAACATGTAAAACTGCCTATTCTGAGGTACAGTCTTTCATTTATACAGCCAACATTTGGGCATCTACTTTGGATACAAAAAAAAAAAAAAATCCAAAATTCTACTACTTGGAATCTCCACAGTTTAATGAGATTTAAATATGCAAATTTGTTATATTAATTAATTCATTGTATCATTGATGTCCCCAACGTTAAAGAACATAAAAAAGGTAAGAAATTATACTGGGGAAGATCTCTAAGGTTTTATAATAGAAAGATAACTAATCTGGGTCTTTTTTTATATCTATCATGGCACTTTGTGACAGCAGCTTAAGTTGGTCTTTACTTGAAGTATTTTTGAACTTCTGAGGTTACTTACACTAGCATAAAACTATGTAATTTATGCCTTCCTAATCTCTAAATCACATAATAGTATTTGAAATCTAGGACTTTTACTATTCCATCCATGTTTATTTTTAGAAGCTGCTGTAACATAACACTACAGGCCAAAAATCATGTATAAAATCTACTTCTAGGCTTTACAAGATTAATACGGAAATAAATGAAATATGTTCAACATGTTTATAAAAGCAAATGGCAGAGCTATATATGCTAGTTTCCTGATATTCCTATTTTTATGCTAGATGGGATTCAAATTTTTCAGATGCTTTCATAGTGGTAGGACTATGGGGCAGGAGTGGGGAAGGAGTGCCAGGAAAAGAAAAATAAGACTGTAAAAGTTGAATAAAGCCCTCAGATTTTGGCTTTTAAATATCATTCTCCAATAAGAAAAACTAGGACTCAACAGAGCAGTGGCTGATTCCAGGGCTGGGGAAAGGAAAATAGAAGATGACCTGGAGCATCTCATAGTGTCAGAAAAAAAGTGCTCAAGAAAAATAGGATTGGTGCATGTCAAACAACAGGACAAGTGTCAACACTGGAACAATTTAAATGAAACAAACAGTGATAGTAGTAGATTATGACCCAAAAAGGAAAAAATATATACTCATGAGTCTGCACTTTTATAAAAGTATAAATGAATAATTAAATCAATGAGGGAGAAGGAATAATTCTTCATTATGTAAGAATTCCAACTAATGAATATAGGATGGACGAAGGGAACAGAAAAATCATCCTTAGAATATCACATAATTCAGGCAGGATCTACTGATGAATACTAAAATGAATGGCTGAATGTTTAAGGAGAAACAGGATATTTACACAGTCTCAAAGTATCTCTCCC
Organism: Cacajao melanocephalus; assembly: GCA_963573385.1. Taxonomy (NCBI): domain Eukaryota; kingdom Metazoa; phylum Chordata; class Mammalia; order Primates; family Pitheciidae; genus Cacajao; species Cacajao melanocephalus. The sequence goes on along the minus strand of CAUYLG010012723.1, from coordinate 3,210 downwards.
AAAATAGTAATTACAAAAGAAAAATAATAATTTTACAGCAGGAAACCTGGCAGACACGAACTGAAATAGATGATCAAGGTTAGTATCATTTGTAGTAAGACATACTGATACTACATATCCCCTGATATAAAAAAAAGGCACACCACCTCTGTGGCAATTTCCCCCCAAAATGTATAATCTTCATTTAACTATGAGAAAATATCAGATAAAATCAAACTGAGAAGCATTCTACAAAATACCTGACCAGGTAATGAGATATTATATCTGAGCAAGATGGACAACTAGAAGCCCCTAGCCCTCATCGCCCTCACAAAGACAGACAGAACAACAAACAACTATATTTTGAAGAAAATAGCTAAGGGAGAACACTGGGGCATATCACAGGAATAACAGAAATTCTGGTGAGTACAGAAACTTAGGATGGCCACACAGAGAATGGAAAGAAATGCCAGGCCTCCACCACCCCATCCCCCAACTGGGATCAGCTGAAAGCCAGGAGGAACTCCTCAACATGAGGAGATAAGCAAGAGGATCCCAGCAACCCCCTTCAACACCTTGGAAACACAGAGATCTTACCTCGCTGGTACAAAGTCCAGCTGACGGAATTACCTGGAGTCCACATAACTGTGCTCACCCTAGAGAAAAAGCAAACACTAGGATCCACACCTTGTGGCTACAGGACTACTATACTATGCCATCATAGAGTTGGAACCATGGCTAGAGGGTATCTTGCTCTAGGGGTGAGTAGCCATGACTCCCCTTCATCTCTGAGACTAAGCTGCAAATGAACCACCACTCCAGCCAAGGGGTCCAACATCCCCAAGCCAAGCTTCCTTTCCTGTGGTTCCAAGCGGAGGTAGAGGCACTTTACTTACCCATCCACCTTTGGGCTTAGGCTGAAGTAGTATCTTGCCTCCTGCAAAAAACAGTACTTTGGCCACTCTAAGCAGTCATGTCTCCCTGATGCCTAAGTTGAAGCAGTGCCCTGCAGCCCAGAAAACGGTGACTTGGCACCCGGAAGAATGGAACTGCATCATAGCACCTAAGCTGAAGTGGAGACCTACATCCTAGGGAAATGGCTCCTGGTCTTCCCAGAATAGTCACTCTCCCCCAAGCTTGAGCTGAAGCAACATATCATCCTCTGGGAGTAAGTGCCTTGGCTGAGCCGAGCAGTTGCACATCTCAGGGCTGAGCTGATGTAGTATTCTGCATACTAGGGCAAAAAAGCAGTGGCTAAGCTAAGATACTCTGCCCTACAGGCCCAACAACTCTAGTACTCTGCTTCTGTGGAGCTGGACTAGCTGCATAGAGTCTGAGTTGCTGAGACAGCCCTCTCCCTTGACGGTGGAGTCAGCACTGTGCGATTCCCTGTTCCTCCCAGGTCCAATGACGGCTGTGCTCTGCCATTCTGAGGTACTTGCTGCTACTACATCTGGCCTTCCAGAAGGAGGATACTATGAACCCCACTATCCCAGGGTCTAGAGTTATTACTGCACAATTCCTCATCCCCTGGGATCCGAGTTGCCACTGAGCCCTAACAGCTCAGATTCCCAAACTGCAGCTGTACTTTGCTCCCCAGGCTCAAACCTTCAGAGTACCCCTTTTTCCATGGAATCAGTCCAGAGCTGTGTTCTGTCCCCATTCAGAGGTAGAAAGATAGCTACAACTCAGCTTCCTGAGACCAAGCTGTTACATGGTACCTGAATCACAGAATTTTGGTTCTAGGGGCAACCAGCATCCACCCCTGCCACAGACAGTGAACCTGCACTCCAAGACCCAGGTGCCAAAATAGGGTCATGAGACCCTGAGACTAGGACCTCCACCTGCCCCACAGCTGCTCTGAACATCTGCACCTGGAACCCAGAGCCGCTGCAGCTGCTTGTAGATTGTGTCAGACCTGACAATGAGAGAGATCCCCTTGGCTAAGTCTCGCAATTGTGGGGAAAATGAGAATAGAAGAACCCCAAAAGCCTATGACACCAAGGACATTAACAACCTATGCTGCTGCTGCCACCACAAAGTTGTACAGCCAAGGCCACTGAGATGGCCACAGTTATTACTGATGTTGAATGCAGCTGAAGCGGCTGCATGAAGACTATACCACCGCACCTATCTGGAAACAAAGTCACCACACCCTTCCCAAGTGGTACATTGAAACCCAATAACAGGTGAAAATCTGTCTCTATGAAGATATTTTAGAAAGTTTGTAAGAGACAACTTACAGATGCACAGACGTCAATGTAGGAACCAATGCAGGCAGAATATTCAATAAAATCAGGAAAACAATTCACAATATAAACAAAAAATTTAACAAAGAGATATAAATGAATGAAAAGAACGAAACAAAAATGCTATAGCTGAAGAATTCAATGAATAAAATTTTTAAAAAACACAATAGAGAGCTTCAGGAGAACACTTTGATCAAGAAGAAGAATCCCTGAATATGAAGGTAAGTTATCTGACATTTATCATCAGAGAAAGAAAAGGAAATAAGAATGAAAAAGAATGAAGAAAGCCTACAAGACTTATGGGACAACATTAAGCAAATAAAACTTTTTGTTATGGGAGCTTCAGAAGGAGAAGGGAAAAGGTATAGAAAAACCTATTTAATGAAATCATAGCAGAAAACTTCCCAAGTCTGGGGAGAAATACGGACATTCAGATCCAGGCAGATAAAAGGTCCCAAAGTAGATTCAATCCAAAAGGTCATTCCCCAAGGCACATTACTGTCAAATTGTCAAAAGTTAAAGACAAAGGGAGAATTCTAAAAACAGCAAAAGTGTCAAGTCACATATAAGAAAATCTCCACTAGACTAATAGGAGATTTCTCTGAAGACATCTCACAGGCCAGGAGAAAATGGGATGATCTAGTCAAAGTGCTAAGAGAAAAAAATTGCCACCAAAAATACTACACCCATCAAAGATATCCTTCAGAAATGAGGGAGAAATAAAATCTTTCCCAGACAAGCAGAACTGAAGAAATGAATCATGACTAGATAGGCTTACAAGAAATGCTCAAGGGCAGCTAGGCACAGTGGCTCATGCTTGTAATCCCAGCACTTTGGGAGGCTGAGGTGGGTGGATCACATGAGTTCAGGAGTTCATAGCCTGTACAACGTGGTGAAACCCATCTCTACTAAAAATACACAAATTAGCCAGGCGTGGTGGCGCGCACCTATAATCCTAGCTACTCAGGAGGCTGAGGCAGGA